>WNWK01026747.1:0-27034 GCA_009830355.1 Cherax destructor | reverse complement strand
CTTGCCCAAACCTTGCCCTTTCTCTAGTTTCCACGTGCTTGACCAGGTGTGGGTTCCAGACTGGTGCTGCATATTCTAGTATGGGCCTGACATACACGGTATACAGTGTCTTGAACGATTCCTTGCTAAGGTAACGGAACGCTAATCTAAGGTTTGCCAGACGCCCATATGCTGCCGCAGTTATCTGGTTGATGTGTGCCTCCGGAGACGTGCTAGGCGTTATACTCACCAAGGTCTTTCTCCTTTGCCGAGGTTTGTAGCCTTTGTCCGCCTAGCTTGTACTCTGTCAGCGATCTTCTTTGCCCTTCTCCGATCCTCATGACTTTGCATTTGGAGGGATTGAATTCGAGAAGCCAACTGCTAGACCAGATGTCGAGCTTGTCCAGGTCTGTTTGCAGCCCTGCCTGGTCCTCTTCCGATGTGATTCTCCTCATTATTTTCACATCATCTGCGAATAGAGACACTTCTGAGTCTATCCCATCCGTCATGTCATTTACATATACCAGGAATAACACTGGTCCTAGGACTGACCCCTGCGGTACATTACTCGTCACAGGCGCCCACTGTGATACCTCACCACGCACCATGACCCGTTGTTGCCTCCCTTTGAGGTATTCCCTGATCCATTCCAGTGCCCTTCCTGTTATACCTGCTTGTTCTTCCAACTTCTTTACTAATCTCATGTGAGGAACTGTGTCGAAGGCCTTCCTGCAGTCCAGAAAAATGCAATCAACCCACCCTTCTCTCTCCTGCCTTACCTCTGTTACTTTATCATAGAACTCTAGGAGGTTTGTTACACAGGATTTGCCTTCCCGGAATCCATGCTGTCTGGTGTTTATTATCCTGTTCCTGTGTGTGTGTGTGTGTTTCTGTGTGTGTGTGTTTCTGTGTGTGTTTGTTTCTGTGTGTGTGTGTTTCTGTGTGTGTGTGTGTGTTTCTGTGTGTGTGTTTCTGTGTGTGTGTGTTTCTGTGTGTGTGTGTTTCTGTGTGTGTGTGTTTCAGTGTGTGTGTGTTTCTGTGTTCGTGTGTGTGTTTCTGTGTTCGTGTGTGTGTTTCTGTGTGTGTGTGTGTGTGTGTGTTTTTCTGTGTGTGTGTACTCACCTAATTGTGGTTGCAGGGGTCGAGAATCAGCTCCTGGCCCCGCCTCTTCACTGTCCTCTACTAGGTCCTCTCTCTCCCTGCTCCATGAGCTTTATCATACCTCGTCTTAAAGCTATGTATAGTTCCTGCCTCCACTACATCACTTGCTAGACTATTCCACTTCCTGACTACTCTATGACTGAAGAAATACTTCCTAACATCCCTTTGACTCATCTGAGTCTTCACCTTCCAATTGTGACCCCTTGTTTCTGTGTCCCATCTCTGGAACATTCTGTCCCTGTCCACCTTATCTATTCCACTCAGTATTTTGTATGTCGTTATCAAGTCTTCACTAACCCTCCTGTCTTCCAGTGTCGTCAGGCCGATTTCCCTTAACCTTTCTTCATAGGACATTTCCCTTAGCTCCGGAACTAACCTTGTTGCAAACCTTTGCACTTTCTCTAATTTCTTGACGTGCTTGACCAGGTGTGGGTTCCAAACTTGTGCTTCATACTCCAATATGGGCGTGACGTACACGGTGTACAGTGTCTTGAACGATTCCTTACTAAGGTATCGGAACGCTATTCTCAGGTTTGCCAGGCGCCCATATGCTGCAGCAGTTATCTGATTGATGTGTACTTCCGGAGACGTGCTTGGTGTTATACTCACCCCAAGAACTTTCTCCTTGGGTAAGCTTTGCAGTCCTTGGCCACCTAGCCTATACTCTCTCTGCGGTCTTCTTTGCCCTTCCCCGATCTTCATGACTTTGCATTTAGCGGTGTTAAAATCGAGAAGCCAATTGCTGGACCACGTGCCCAGCCTGTCCAGGTCTCTTTGTAGTCTTGCCTGATCCATATCTGATTTAATTCTCCTCATTAACTTCACATCATCTGCGAACAGAGACACTTCTGAGTCTATCCCTTCCGTCATGTCATTCACATATACCAAAAATAGCACTGGTCCTAAGACTGACCCTTGTGGGACCCCGCTCGTCACAGGAGCCCACTGTGATACCTCATCACGTACCATGACTCGTTGTGTGAGTGTACTCACCAAGTTGTACTCACCTAGTTGTGGTTGCAGGGGTTGAGTCATAGCTCCTGGCCCCGCCTCTTCACTGGCCGCTACTGGGTCACTCTCCCTGCGCCATGAGCTTTATCATACCTCTTCTTATAGCTATGTATGGGGCCTGCCTCCACTACATCACTTCCTAAACTATTCCACTTCCCGACAACTCTGTGACTGAAGAAATACTTCCTAACATCTCTGTGATTCATCTGAGTCTTCAACTTCCAACTGTGTCCCCTTGTTGCTGTGTCCCATCTCTGGAACATTCTGTCTTTGTCTACCTTGTCAATTCCTCTCAGTATCTTATATGTTGTTATCATGTCACCCCTATCTCTCCTGTCCTCCAGTGTCGTCAGGTCGATTTCCCTTAACCTCTCCTCTTAGGACATACCCCTTAGCTCCGGGACTAGTCTTGTTGCAAACCTTTGCACTTTCTCTAGCTTCTTCACGTGCTTGGCTAGGTGTGGGTTCCAAACTGGTGCTGCATACTCCAGTATGGCCCTATCGTACACAGTGTACAGGGTCCTGAACGATTCTTTATTAAGATGTCGGAATGCTGTTCTTAGGTTTGCTAGGCGCCCGTATGCTGCAGCAGTTATTTGGTTGATGTGCGCCTCAGGAGATGTGCCTGGTGTTATACTCACCCCAAGATCTTTTTCCTTGATTGAGGTTTGTAGTCTCTGGCCCCCTAGACTCTACTCCGTCTGCGGTCTTCTTTGCCCTTCCCCATTCTTAATGACTTTGCACTTGGTGGGGTTGAACTCCAGGAGCCAATTGCTGGACCAGGCTTGCAGCCTGTCCAGATCCCTTTGTAGTTCTACCTGGTCCTCGTCCGATTGAATTCTTCTCATCAATTTCACATCATCTGCAAACAGGGACACTTCGGAGTCTATTCCTTCCGTCATGTCGTTCACAAATACCAGAAACAGCACCGGTCCTAGGACTGACCCCTGTGGAACCCCGCTCGTCACCGGCGCCCACTCTGACACCTCGCCACGTACCATGACTCGCTGCTGACTTCCTGACAGTTATTCCCTGGTCCATTGTAGTACCTTCCCTGTTATCCCTGCCTGGTCCTCCAGCTTCTGCACTAATCTCTTGTGTGGAACTGTGTCAAACGCCTTCTTACAGTCCAAGAATATACAATCTACCCACCCCTCTCTTTCTCTTGTCTTACTGCTGTCACACTGTCGTAGAACTCCAGTAGGTTTGTGACACAGGATTTCCCGTCCCTGAAACCGTGTTGGCCGTCGTTGATAAGCTCATTCCTTTCTAGGTGCTCCACCACTCTTCTCCTGACTATCTTCTCCATGACCTTGCATACTATACATGTCAGTGACACTGGTCTGTAGTTTAGTGCTACGTTCATGTTTCCTTTTTTAAAAATTGGAACTACATTTGCTGTCTTCCATACCTCAGGTAGTTGCCCTGTTTCGATAGACTTGTTGAAGATTGTTCTTAGAGGTACACATAGCTCCTCTGCTCCTTCTCTCAGGACCCATGGAGAGATGTTATCCGGCCCCATCGCCTTTGAGGTATCTAGCTCGCTTAGTAGCCTCTTCACTTCCTCCTCAGTTGTGTGTATAGTGTCCAGCACCTGATGGTGTACCCTACCTCTCCACCTTTCTGGAGGCCCTTCTATCTCCTCTGTGAACACCTCTTTGAATCTCATGTTGAGCTCCTGACACACTTCGTGGTCATTTCTTGTGATCTCTCCTCCTTCCTTCCTCAGCCTGATCACCTGGTCCTTGACTGTTGTTCTCCTCCTGATGTGGCTGTACAGCAGCTTTGGGTCAGATTTGGCTTTCGCTGCTATGTCATTCTCGTATTGTCTTTGGGCCTCCCTTCTGATCTGTGCATATTCATTTCTGGCTCTACGACTGCTCTCCTTATTCTCCTGGGTTCTTTGCCTTCTGTACCTCTTCCATTCCCTGGCACACTTGGTTTTGGCTTCCCTGCACCTTTGGGTGAACCATGGGCTCATCCTGGCTTTCTCGCTTCTCCTGTTACCCTTGGGTATAAACCTCTCCTCAGCTTCCTTGCAAATTGTTGTCACATATTCCATCATCTCGTTTACTGACTTCCCTGCGTGTGTGTATGTGTGTGTATGTGTGTGTGTGTGTGTGTGTGTGCATGTACTCACCTACTTGTGGTTGCAGGGGTCGAGTCCTAGCTCCTGGCCCCGCCTCTTCACTGGCCGCTACTGGGTCACTCTCCCTGCGCCATGAGCTTTATCATACCTCTTCTTAAAGCTATGTATGGGGCCTGCCTCCACTACATCACTTCCTAAACTATTCCACTTCCCGACCACTCTGTGACTGAAGAAATACTTCCTAACATCCCTGTGATTCATCTGAGTCTTCAACTTCCAACTGTGTCCCCTTGTTGCTGTGTTCCATCTCTGGAACATTCTGTCTCTGTCAACCTTGTCAATTCCTCTCAGTATCTTATATGTTGGTATCATGTGTGTGTGTGTGTGTGTGTGTGTGTGTGTGTGTGTAGGTACTCACCTAGTTGTGGTTGCAGGGGTCGAGTCATAGCTCCTGGCCCCGAGTCATAGCTCGGTTTGTGTGTGTATGTGTGTGTGTGTGTGTGTGTGTACTCACCTAATTGTTCTCACCTAATTGTGGTTGCAGGGGTCGAGACTCAGCTCCTGGCCCCGCCTCTTCGCTGTCCGCTACTGGGTCTCTGCTCTCCCTGCTCCATGAGCTCTATCATACCTCGTCTTAAAACTATGTATGGTTCCTGCCTCCACTATATCTTTCTCTAGACTATTCCACTTCCTGACTACTCTGTGGCTGAAGAAATGCTTCCTAACATCCCTTTGACTCATCTGAGTCTTCAGCTTCCAGTTGTGTCCCCTTGTTTCTGTGTTCCCTCTCTGGAACATCCTGTCACTGTCTACCTTGTCGAGTCCCCACAGTATTTTGTATGTCGTTATCATGTCTCCTCTGACCCTTCTTTCCTCCAGTGTTGTTAGTCCTATTTCCCTCAACCTTTCTTCATAGGACAGACCCCTGAGTTGTGGAACTAACCTTGTCGCAAACCTTTGCACTTTCTCTAGTTTCCTTACGTGCTTGACCAGGTGTGGGTTCCAGACTGTGTGTGTGTGTGTGTGTGTGTGTGTGTGTGTGTGTGTGTGTGTGTCACTATTAGTGTATATTAGCCAGTTCCTCTTTGTCACTGGTCGGATTACCCGGTTCCTCTACTACTATTCTGATTTCCCTGAGTCTTGATTTCTCTGTCTTCTGATTTCCCTGAGTCTTGATTTCTCTGTCTTCTGATTTCCCTGACGTTGTGCTCACCTATCAGATCTACAATCCTTTGTCTGACCTCTGGGACCCACAGTCCTTGGTCTGACCTCTGGGGCCCACAATCCTTCGTCTGACCTCTGGGGCCCACAATCCTTGGTCTGACCTCTGGGGCCCACAATCCTTGGTCTGACCTCTGGGGCCCACAATCCTTGGTCTGACCTCTGGGACCCACAGTCCTTGGTCTGACCTCTGGGACCCACAGTCCTTGGTCTGACCTCTGGGGCCCACAATCCTTGGACTCATCTCTGGGTCCACAATCCTTGGACTGACCTCTGGGGCCCAAATCCTTGGTCTCACCTCTGGGGCCCACAGTCCTTGGTCTCACTCTGGGCCCACAGTCCTGGACTCATCTCTGGGCCCACAGTCCTTGGACTCACCTCTGGGGCCCACAATCTTGGCTCTCTTTTCAGGTGCTGCCCAAGTCCTTGGTATACTCTGGGGCCCAAGTCCTTGGTCTCACCTGCGCCAGTCCTTGGCTCACCTCTGTGCCCACAGTCCTTGGACTCATCTCTGGGAGCCCACAGTCCTTGGTACTCTGGAGGCCCACAGTCCTTGGACTCATCTCTGGGGCTCACAGTCCTTGTGATACGGTGCCCCAGTACCTTGGCTATTTACAGTGGCCCACAGTGCGTTGCGACTACCCGGTGGCCCACAGTCTCATGGCCAGCTCGGGCCACAGTCCTCTGGATACAGTGCAGCCGACAGTCCTTGATCACTCTGGGCCAAGTCCTTGGCTCATCCTGGTGCACGTCCTGGACTCCTCTGGGGCCCGACGTCCATGGTCTACTCTGGGGCCACAGTCCTGGCTCACTCTGGTGTCCACAGTCCCTTGGTACTACACCCGGTGCTGATCAGCGCCAAGCTGCTTGGGACGTTAACGTCACCTGGGGCCCACAGTCCTGGCTTACTCTGATGCCCAGTCCTTGTGCTACCTCTGGGCCCACAGTCCTTGGCTATCTTGGGGTCCACAGTCCTTGCTACCTCTGGTGCGCCACAGTCTTGGTACTCACCTCTGCGTCGGATCGCCACAGTCCTTGTACTACTCTGGGGCCCACAGTGCGACTCTCTGGGTCACAGTCCTTGATCACCTCTGGGCCAACAGTCCCTTGGTCTTACTCGGTCCCAGTCGTTTGACTCGCTCTGGGGCCACAGTCGTTGGACCATCTCTGGGTCCACAGTCCTTGTGCTACATCTGGGCCACAGTCCTTGGACCATCTCTGGGTGCCCACAGTCCTTGGTGCTCACCTCTGGGGCCAGCAGTCCTTGGACTCGATCTCTGGGCCACAGTCCTTGGACTCACCTCGGGGCCACAGTCCTGGATCAGTGCTTGCGTGCGCCAGTGCTTGTGACTGCCGTGCGTGCTATACAGTCGCCGGTGCTGGCTCAGTCCCTGGGGCACAGTCCCGTGGATCATGCGCCTGGTGGCTACAGTCTGACCATCGTGGGTGCCACAGTCGCTGGCTTATCATCTCGGGCGTGTCCCTACAGTCCGTGTGTGTACAGTGCGCCGAGTGCGTGTTACAGTGCGCCGGTCGTGTGTATACAGTGCGCCGAGTGCGTGTGTATCCACAGTGCGCCGAGTGCGTGTATACAGTGCGCCGAGTGCGTGTGACACAGTGCGCCGGTGCGTGTGTACAGTGCGCCGAGTGCGTGTATCAGTGCGCGTGCGTGTATACATGCGCGAGTGCGTGTATACAGTGCGCCGAGTGCGTGGATACAGTGCGCCGAGTCGTGTGTATACAGTGCGCCGAGTGCGTGTGATCAGTGCGCCGAGTGCGTTGTATACAGTGCGCCGAGTGCGTGTGTATACAGTGCGCTGAGTGCGTGTGTATACAGTGCGCCGTGCGTGTTGTAACAGTGCGCCGAGTGCGTGTGATACAGTGCGCCGAGTGCTGTGATACAGTGCGCCGAGTCGTGGTATACGTCGCCGAGTGCTGTGATACAGTGCGCGAGTGCGTGTGATACAGTGCGCTGAGTGCGTGTGTATACAGTGCGCTGAGTGCGTGTGTATACAGTGCGCCGAGTGCGTGTGTATACAGTGCGCGAGTGCGTGTGTATACAGTGCGCCGAGTGCGTGTGTATACAGTGCGCGAGTGCGTGTATACAGTGCGCCGAGTGCGTGTGTATACAGTGCGCCGAGTGCGTGTGTATACAGTGCGCCGAGTGCGTGTGTATACAGTGCGCCGAGTGCGTGTGTATACAGTGCGCGAGTGCGTGTGTATACAGTGCGCCGAGTGCGTGTGTATACAGTGCGCCGAGTGCGTGTGTATACAGTGCGCCGAGTGCGTGTATACAGTGCACCGAGTGCGTGTGTATACAGTGCCCGAGTGCGTTGTATACAGTGCGCGAGTGCGTGTGTATACAGTGCGCCGAGTGCGTGTGTATACAGTGCGCCGAGTGCGTGTGATACAGTGCGCCGAGTGCGTGTGTAACGAGTGCAAGCCGAGTGCGTGTGATACAGTGCGCCGAGTGCGTGTGTATACAGTGCGCCGAGTGCGTGTATACAGTGCGCCGAGTGCGTGTGATACAGTGCGCCGAGTGCGTGTGTATACAGTGCGCGAGTGCTGTATACAGTGCGCCGAGTGCTGTGTATACAGTGCGCCGAGTGCGTGTATACAGTGCGCCGAGTGCGTGTGTACAGTGCGCCGAGTGCGTGTGTATACAGTGCGCCGAGTGCGTGTGTATACAGTGCGCGAGTGCGTGTGTATACAGTGCGCCGAGTGCGTGTGTATACAGTGCGCGAGTGCGTGTGTATACAGTGCGCGAGGTGCGTGTGTATACAGTGCGCCGAGTGCGTGTGTATACAGTGCGCCGAGTGCGTGTGTATACAGTGCGCCGAGTGCGTGTGTATACATTGCGCGAGTGCGTGTATACAGTGCGCCGAGTGCGTGTGTATACAGTGCGCCGAGTGCGTGTGTATACATTGCGCGAGTGCGTGTACAGTGCGCCGAGTGCGTGTGTATGCAGTGCGCCGTGCGTGTATACAGTGCGCCGAGTGCGTGTATACAGTGCGCCGAGTGCGTGTGATACAGTCGCATGCGTGTATACAGTGCGCCGAGTGCGTGTATACAGTGCGCGAGTGCGTGTATACAGTGCGCGAGTGCGTGTGTATACAGTGCGCCGAGTGCGTGTATACAGTGCGCCGAGTGCGTGTGTATACAGTGCGCCGAGTGCGTGTGTATACCAGTGCGGCCGAGTGCGTGTGTATACAGTGCCCAGTGCTTTGTCATGCGCGAGTGCGTGTATACAGTGCGCCGAGTGCGTGTATACAGTGCGCCGAGTGCGTGTATACAGTGCGCCGAGTGCTGTGTATACAGTGCGCGGTGCGTGTTACAGTGCGCGGAGTGCGTGTATACAAGTGCGCCGAGTGCGTGTGTATACAGTGCGCCGAGTGCGTGTGTATACAGTGCGCCGAGTGCGTGTGTATACAGTGCGCCGAGTGCGTGTATACAGTGCCCCGAGTGCGTGTGATACAGTGCGCTGAGTGCGTGTATACAGTGCGCGAGTGCGTGTGTATACAGTGCGCGAGTGCGTGTGATACAGTGCGCGAGTGCGTGTGTATACAGTGCGCCGAGTGCGTGTGTATACAGTGCCCCGAGTGCGTGTGTATACAGTGCGCCGAGTGCGTGTGATACAGTGCGCCGAGTGCGTGTGTATACAGTGCGCCGAGTGCGTGTGTATACAGTGCGCGAGTGCGTGTGTATACAGTGCGCGAGTGCGTGTGTATACAGTGCGCCGAGTGCGTGTGTATACAGTGCGCCGAGTGCGTGTGTATACAGTGCGCCGAGTGCGTGTGTATACAGTGCGCCGAGTGCGTGTGATACAGTGCGCCGAGTGCGTGTGTATACAGTCCCGAGTGCGTGTATACAGTGCGTGTGCGTGGTGTACAGTCGCGAGTGCGTGTATACAGTGCGCGAGTGCGGGGTATACAGTGCGCCGAGTGCGTGTGTATACAGTGCGCCGAGTGCGTGTGTACGTGCGCCGAGTGCGTGTGTATACAGTGCGCCGAGTGTGTATACAGTGCCGAGTGCGTGTGTATACATTTGCGAGTGCGTGTATAGTGCGCCGAGTGCGTGTATACAGTGCGCCGAGTGCGTGTATACAGTGCGCGAGTGCGTGTATACAGTGCGCCGATTGCGTGTGTATACAGTGCGCCGAGTGCGTGTGTATACAGTGCGCCGAGTGCGTGTGTATACAGTGCGCCGAGTGCGTGTGTATACAGTGCGCCGAGTGCGTGTGTATACAGTGCGCCGAGTGCGTGTGTATACAGTGCGCCGAGTGCGTGTGTATACAGTGCGCCGAGTGCGTGTGTATACAGTGCGCCGAGTGCGTGTGTATACAGTGCGCCGAGTGCGTGTGTATACAGTGCGCCGAGTGCGTGTGACAAACCACTATGGTGGCCCGGTGGTCTGGAAATATTTCGACGTGTTTCCTTACACCTGTTGTCATGTTCACCTAGCAGCAAATAGGTACCTGGGTTGTTAGTCGACTGGTGTGGGTCGCATCCTGGGGGACAAGATTAAGGACCCCAATGGAAATAAGACAGACAGTCCTCGATGACGCACTGACTTTCTTGGGTTATCCTGGGTGGCTAACCCTCCTGGGTTAAAAATCCGAAGAAATCTTATCTTATCTTTATTTTATCTTCACTACCTGTAAACACGGTGATCAGTGCCATCTAGTGGTGATATACAGCCCTAGATGGTAAGGTGAGCTGTGGCATTCTGACTTGTCGGTTTTCACACAGGAAGACACTAATAATATCCCAGTAATTAATTTTAATAGTGTCCCTGAAGAAGATAAATTATGTAATATCACAGTCACTAGCGAAATGGTTAGGAAACAACTAGACCGACTGAAACAAAATAAATCGCCGGGTCCTGATGAGCTTTTTGCAAGGGTTCTTAAGGAATGCAAAATGGAACTCTGTGAACCAATATCTAACATTTTTAATTTATCTCTTCAAACAGGTATAGTGTCTGATATGTAGAAGATGGCTAATGTAATTCCTATTTTTAAAGCAGGGGACAAGTCACTACCGTCAAATTACCGCCCAATAAGCCTAACCTCAATTGTAGGCAAATTACTAGAGTCAATTATAGCTGATATTATTAGAAGCCATTTAGATAACCATAATTTGATTAATGATACTCAGCATGGATTCACGAGGGGCCGTTCCTGCCTATCTAATTTATTAACCTTCTTTAGTAAACCTTTTAATAACATAAGAACATAAGAAAGGAGGAACACTGCAATAGGCCCATTGGCCCATACTAGGCAGGTCCTTCACAAATCCAACCCACTAACAGAATAAATGCTACCTAAGCAATAAGCTTTGATAATTCTATTTACTCATGTGCAATTCCCACTCAAATCCAACCCCTCTCACTCGTGTATTTATCCAAACTTAATTTGAAACTACCCAAGGTTTTAGCTTCGATAACCCTACTAGGCAGACCGTTCCACTCATCAACTACCCTATTACCAAACCAGTACTTTCCTATGTCCTTTCGAAATCTAAACTTGTCTAATTTGAATCCGTTATTGTTCTCTCTAGGAGGGGTATCCTCAAAACCTTATTTATATCCCCTTTGTTAATACCCATCTTCCACTTATACACTTCGATCATGTCTCCCCTCATTCTTAGTCTTGCAAAATAAACAATTTTGTTATACTGATAATGTTTGTCTATTTAAAATTTAAACATGTGAATGATGGATCTAAAGCAAATATTTAGTCAAATTTCAGATAAATAAACTTATATAAATTGTATACATGTATATTATATATGTTATTATAGATTTAGCCAGACTTGAGTCCTGGAAATGGGAAGTACAATGCCTGCACTTTAAAGGAGGAGTCTGGGATAGTGACAGTGTGGAGGGACTATTCTAAACTGTAGTATCTGAGCACTTCTGCAAAGACAGTGATTATGTATGAGTGAGGTAAAAGTGTTGAATGATGATTAAAGTATTTTCTTTTTGGGGATTTCCTTTCTTTTTGGGTCACCCTGCCTCGGTAGGAGACGACCGACTTGTTGAAAAAACAAAACACAAAAAAATTTATCAGTTAAAAATTTTCTCTGAACCCAAATGACACCCCACACACAACCATGGGTAGGGATCCAGGTTGTTGCCATTCTCAGAACCTGAGTGACATCACACATCTATGGATATGGTAAGGTTCTAAAATGATGCCAATTTCTGAACATGAGTGATAATCCCCCTCCCTCCCCAATACACACACATCTATGGGTAGGATCTAGAATGATGGTAGACAGTAGCAAAAGCAGATAATTGGGAATAAAGACACTGGCAGAAGAGAATCCTTATAATATAACATTTCACCCAAAGCCAGGCTCCATCAAATGCACAGGAATGAGCAAATACGCAGTCTTTGAGGCAAACGAGCACCCTGAGATAAGGTGTGACATATCTTTCTCTGAGCCTGACCTCAGGATGCTCATCTACTCCCCAAGACAGTATATTTGCTCATTCCTGTGTACTTGATGAAGCCCAGCATTGGGCAAAATAACGTATTAAAAGTATCCTCTGCTGCCAGTGTCGTTATTCTCCTAGGATGAAGTGTCATTTTCTGAACCTGAGTGGCCGGGTCACCATCTGGAGAAGACTCGGGCCAGGACAGCACCGACAAACCTACAAAAAGATGAACCTGAGTGACTTTCCCCCCCTCACACATTTAAGGGTTAGAGATGCAGGATGATGTCATTTTCTGAATCTTGTGTGATCCCTCACACAAATCTTTGGGTGGGGATCAAGGATGATGTCATTCTCAACCTGAGTGACATCCCCCCCCCCGTCAAATACATCCATAAGAGGAGATCCAGGATGTTGTCACTAGCAACTCGCTACTGGATGACTGGCCTTGGAGAGGTATGCTTACATGCAGGGCCAGTACTGATTGTAGCTGCTGTTGCAAGACAAATTCACAATGACCTACACTGAAGAATGTTTTCAGATTATTAAGCCTAGGTCAGCAACCCAGGATAACCCAATAGTCAAGATGTCATTGAGGACTGCCTTATTTCCATTAAGAGTCCTTTAATCCTCTTCCCCAGGATGCGACCCACAACCACCTCACATCTAAGTACATTCATACTGCTAAGTGAAAAAATATGCCAAGTATTTTCACTCGTGCTGAAGATTGAACCCCAACACCTCAGTATGCAAGACAAGGCGGTTACCAACTGAACTACAAGATACTGAAATCATGTTCATGAAATGAACCAAGCCAAGAATCAATAAGAAGGGTGGCACATAGTCATAACATTAGTTTTAACATAAAACAAGGAAAGTGACTCTTGAAAAAAAACATCTCAACCTGTACCTCGCAGTGCCTCCCCACTGATCGCTACTACCTTCTTTCCCAACTTTTTTCGACAAGAATGCAATAAAAACACTCCTTTTTGCCACCTTCTGTTGAATAACCCACAACACAGCAGATTTCAGGCACCTCAAAATCCTTCAATTAACACTGCCTTGTCGCAACTCACCAGAGGTAAACAGTATCACTGACACTTGAGAGGCAATATGGTAGACACCTTGTCCTGTGAAGTCACATGTAAATTTATTCTGGTAAAGGTACACAAGTACAGTGAACCCTCGAATTTCGTGAGTCAATTTTCGTGAATTTCGATTATCGGCAATTTTTTCGTCAATTTTCGTGATTTGCCTCTGAATTCAGCAGTCGTACGGAACGCGTCCCAGCGGCCTCCCAGCAGCCGTGCGCACACAAAGGCCATTCAGAGTCAGATTGGCATTGTTTCTCAGCGAGTGACCATCACCCCACGCGTTCATACGATACAATTCGTAATATACTGTAATCCATTGTTTTTTGTGCTTGCAACTGCTAAATAAGCCACCATTGAGGCTGTTGATCACGATAAAGAATTCAATATTGTTTATTTTGATTTTAGTAAGGCTTTTGATAGAGTACCGCACCAGAGACTGTTAAAGAAAGTGGCAGCTCATGGCATTGGGGGAAAAGTGCTGTCATGGATCGAGTCATTGCTCACCAATAGGAAGCAAAGAGTGTGCATAAATGGGGTTAAATCCGAGTGGGGATCTGTAACAAGTGGTGTTCCACAGGGATCAGTCTTAGGCCCGTTGTTGTTTATAATATATATCAATGACCTACTAGTGATATGAGCAAATTCGCCGATGACACGAAGATAGGTAGGATAATTTATTCTAACGTAGATGTCAGGGAATTTCAGGAGGATTTAGACAAACTCAATTCCTGGTCAGAAAAGTGGCAGATGCAGTTCAATGTAGATAAATGCAAGGTTCTGAAGCTCGGGAGTGTCCATAACCCAACCACTTATAAGTTAAATAACGTAAAACTTAGCCATACAGATTGCGAGAAGGACTTGGAGGTGATGGTAAGCAGCAACCTTAAACCAAGACAGCAATGCCTAAGCGTACGTAATAAGGCAAGCAGATTACTGGGATTTATATCAAGAAGTGTAAGTAACAGAAGTCCAGAGGTTATATTACAGCTTTATACATCATTATTAAGGCCTCACCTAGATTACGTAGCTCAGTTCAGGTCTCCATATTACAGAATGGATATTAATTCGTTAAAAAACATTCAGCGTAGAATGACTAAATTAATACATAGCATTAGAAATCTTCCGTATGAAGAAAGATTGAAGACCCTAAAGTTACATTCACTTGTAAGACGTAGAATGAGGGGAGACATGATGGAGGTATACAAGTGGAAAATGGGTATTAACAAAGGGGATATAAATAAGGTCTTGAGGATATCTCTCCAAGAGAGAACCCGCAATAATGGATTCAAGTTAGATAAGTTTAGATTTAGAAAGGATATAGGAAAGTATTGGTTTGGAAATAGGGTAGTTGATGAGTGGAACAGTCTGCCTAGTAGGGTTATTGAAGCTAGGACCTTGGGTAGTTTCAAATTTAGGTTGGATAAATTCATGAGTGAAAGGGGTTGGATTTGAGTGGGAATTGCACATGAGTAAATAGAATTATCAAAGCATATTTCTTGGGTAGCATTGAAGATTGGGTTGAACAAATATTCTGTTAGTGGGATGGAATGTGAAGGACTTGCCTAGTATGGGCCAACAGGCCTGCTGCAGTGTTCCTCCTTTCTTATGTTCTTATGAGAGGGGCGGGGATGGATGGTGAGGTCCGCACATTCGGACTGTCTAAGATCATGAACTAGTGTATACATTGTGTCCCGTGGCCTGGTAGTCAACGCTCTCGCCTCACACACTGAATGTGTTTCCTTATACCTGCTGTCCCTGTTAACCTAGCAGTAAGTAGGTACCTGGGTGTTAGTTGACTGGTGTGGGTAGCATCTTGGGGGTCAAGATTGAAGGACCACAATGGAATTAAGACAGACAGTCCTCGATAACGCACTGACTTTCTTGGGTTATCCTGGGTGGCTAACCCTCACTGCCCTGGGTTATCCTGGGTGGCTAACCCTCACTACCCTGGGTTATCCTGGGTGGCTAACCCTCACTACCCTGGGTTATCGTGGGTGGCTAACCCTCCCTACCCTAGGTTATCCTGGGTGGCTAACCCTCCCTACCCTGGGTTATCCTGGGTGGGTAACCCTCCCTACCCTGGGTTATCCTGGGTGGGTAACCCTCCTACCTTTCTGGGCTAATACCTGGGCTGGCTAACCCTCCCTTCCCAGGGTAGTCTTCATCCCGGTGGGGTGGATCTCAACCCTCACTCCAGGGTAGGTCTGGTACCATCACTCCAGGGCGGAGGGTGCAGAATAACTAGTCTGGTACCATCACTCCAGGGTGGAGGGTGGAGGATAACTAGTCTGGTACCATCACTCCAGGGTGGAGGGTGGAGAATAACTAGTCTGGTACCATCACTCCAAGGTGGAAGGTGGAGGATAACTAGTCTTGTACCATCACTCCAGGGTGGAGGATGGAGAATAACTAGTCTGGTACCATCATTCCAAGGTGGAAGGTGGAGAGAGGTAATCTAGTCTGTACCATCACCTTCTAGGGTACATCCCGGTAGGTGGAGAACTACCACCTCAGTCCTGGTACCATCATTCCAGGGTGGAGGGGAAATGCTGAGGGGATGAGGATACTAGTCTGGTACCATCCCCAGGCGGGTGGAAACTAGTCTGGCCTCATTCAGGGTGGAGGTGGAGGATAACTAGTCTGGTACCATACTTTAGCGGGTGGAGGATAAGTCTGACCATCCTCAGGGTGGAGGGTGGAGAATAACTAGTCTGGTACCATCATTCCAGGGTGGAGGGTGGAGGATAACTAGTCTGGTACCATCACTCCAGGGTGGAGGGTGGAGAATAACTAGTCTGGTACCATCACTCCAGGGTGGAGGGTGGAGGATAACTAGTCTGGTACCATCATTCCAGGGTGGAGGTGGAGGATAACTAGTCTGGTACCATCACTCCAGGGTGGAGGTGAGGATAACTAGTCTGGTACCATCATTCCAGGGTGGAGGATGGAGAATAACTAGTCTGGTACCATCATTCCAGGGTGGAGGTGGAGGATAACTAGTCTGGTACCATCACTCCAGGGTGGAGGGTGGAGGATAACTAGTCTGGTACCATCACTCCAGGGTGGAGGATGGAGGATAACTAGTCTGGTACCATCATTCCAGGGTGGAGGGTGGAGGATAACTAGTCTGGTACCATCACTCCAGGGTGGAGGTGGAGGATAACTGTCTGGTACCATCATTCCAGGGTGGGTGGGGAACAGTCTGGTACCATCTCTCCAGGGTGGAGGGTGGAGGATAACTAGTCTGGTACCATCATTCCAGGGTGGAGGTGGAGGATAACTAGTCTGTACCATCACTCCAGGGTGGAGGTGGAGGATAACTAGTCTGGTACCATCACTCCAGGGTGGAGGGTGGAGGATAACTAGTCTGGTACCATCATTCCAGGGTGGAGGGTGGAGGATAACTAGTCTGGTACCATCATTCCAGGGTGGAGGGTGGAGGATAACTAGTCTAGTACCATCACTCCAGGGTGGAGGGTGGAGGATAACTAGTCTGGTACCATCATTCCAGGGTGGAGGTTGGAGGATAACTAGTCTGTTACCATCTCTCCAGGGTGGGGGGTGGAGGATAACTAGTCTGGTACCATCATTCCAGGGTGGAGGGTGGAGGATAACTAGTCTAGTACCATCACTCCAGGGTGGAGGGTGGAGGATAACTAGTCTGGTACCATCACTCCAGGGTGGAGGGTGGAGGATAACTAGTCTGGTACCATCACTCCAGGGTGGAGGGTGGAGGATAACTAGTCTGGTACCATCATTCCAGGGTGGAGGGTGGAGGATAACTAGTCTGGTACCATCATTCCAGGGTGGAGGGTGGAGGATAACTAGTCTAGTACCATCACTCCAGGGTGGAGGGTGGAGGATAACTAGTCTGGTACCATCACTCCAGGGTGGAGGGTGGAGGATAACTAGTCTGGTACCATCATTCCAGGGTGGAGGGTGGAGGATAACTAGTCTGGTACCATCACTCCAGGGTGGGGGGTGGAGGATAACTAGTCTGGTACCATCATTCCAGGGTGGAGGGTGGAGGATAACTAGTCTGGTACCATCACTCCAGGGTGGGGGTGGAGGATAACTAGTCTGGTACCATCACTCCAGGGTGGAGGGTGGAGGATAACTAGTCTGGTACCATCATTCCAGGGTGGAGGGTGGAGGATAACTAGTCTGGTACCATCTCTCCAGGGTGGGGGGTGGAGGATAACTAGTCTAGTACCGTCACTCCAGGGTGGAGGGTGGAGGATAACTAGTCTAGTACCATCACTCCAGGGTGGAGGGTGGAGGATAACTAGTCTAGTACCATCACTCCAGGGTGGAGGGTGGAGGATAACTAGTCTAGTACCATCACTCCAGGGTGGAGGGTGGAAGATAACTAGTCTGGTACCATCAGGTTCTAATATTAGTTTAGGTTCTACTTGCGTTGTTTTATAACTCTGGTTGGTGGCTCCTGACTACCGTGACTCCTGACTACCGTGACTCCTAACTACCGTGACTCCTGACTACAGTGACTCTCTGACTACAGTGACTCCGGACTACAGTGACTCTTTGACTACAATCACTCTATGACTACAGTGACTCCTGACTACAGTGACTCTCTGACTACAGTGACTCCTGACTACAGTGACTCCTGACTACAGTGACTCTTTGACTACAATGACTATGTGACTACAGTGACTCCTGACTACAGTAACTCTCTGACTACAGTGACTCTCTGACTACAGTGACTCCGGACTACAGTGACTCTTTAACTACAATGACTCTCTGACTACAGTGACTCCTGACTACAGTGACTCTCTGACTACAGTGACTCTTTGACTACAATGACTATGTGACTACAGTGACTCCTGACTACAGTAACTCTCTGACTACAATGACTATGTGACTACAGTGACTCCGGACTACAGTGACTCTTTAACTACAATGACTCTCTGACTACAGTGACTCCTGACTACAGTGACTCTCTGACTACAGTGACTCTTTGACTACAATGACTCTCTGACTACAGTGACTCTCTGACTACAGTAAATCTCTAACTACAGTGACTCTCTGACTACAGTGACTCTCTGACTAGAGTTACTTCTGACTACAGTGACTCCTGACTACAGTGACTCCTGACTACAGTGACTCCTGACGAACGCACACACACACACACACACACACACACAGTGAAGCTGCAGGGACTGACACAGAATAGAGACAAAAGTACCTGGCCAGAAACGGCGCTTGGAGCTTGTGCACCAGACACAGCCAAAGGGAATGAGGAGAAAAAATAAGACCTCTTGTATGCACAGACACTGGCAGACACACGTGGGTCCCAAAGCAAGACGAGCAGGATACTAACAACACACGGGAGGGACATAGAAGAAGCAGACAGGGACAAGAAGAGCACCACAGTAACAACGAATGAGAGCACAGTAACAACGAATGAGAGGGTAGACAAAGCAGCAGACACACTAAACGGGGAGACCCAAACAACACACTACAGCGGACAGGGACGTATGAGCAGGCCGAACACACAAAGGAACACGGGGGATACAACCATGACAGCACCGGGAGAGGCTAATGCATCTCTGACGAGGCAATGGGAGACACAGTGGGAGGAGGAAAGGGAGAAGTCGATCTTTATCTATGGCCTGAAGGAAGTCGAAGGGGACACCCACGACAGAAGAAAACAGGAGGAGAAAGAAAGGATCGAAGGTATCATGCTAGCAATAGGGAGAGACACGTCCCAAGTGACAAATTTTTGTAGAATCGGGTGGTACACAAGGGGAAGAAATCGACCTCTCAAGGTAATCTTCAAAGCAGAATCAGCCCGCACCACGAACCTGCAAGAGAAAGCACGGCTGAGGATGAATCAGGGGTACCGGAATGTATACCTAGATCGGGACAGAACGCAGGAAGAAAGGGAGGCCCGGAAGGAGCAGATAAGAAGGCGAAGAGAGGAGAGAGAGGAGACAGCGAGATACGGAGGACACCAAGCCCAAGCAGGACAAACACACACACTGGAAGTACCCATGGTGGGCCTCAAATCACAAAAAACCCACGACAACCATACACTTTAACACCACACACACTCATCAGTCCCACTGTCCCCACCCCAGCAACCCAAAACCCACCATCACAGCTACCCCCCACCCCCACCACAAACTCCACCCCACCAACTCATACCCCAACCATACAATCCCCCCACCCATGCTGCAACCCCCTATGGGCACCCCACCCACACCCCCCCAACCCACCAAGATCTCCCCAGGGACACAGTATTGGGAACAAGGTTGAAGGTTTGGTACACAAACGCGGATGGAATTACGAATAAGTATGAAGAGTGGAATGAAAGAATAGGTGATGTGTCCCCAGACATCATAGCTGTCACAGAAACTAAACTAAATGAGACAGTATCAGATGCAATCTTCCCACAGAGATATCAGATCCTGAGGAAAGATAGGAGCAGGGGGGAGAGGAGGGGTCACACTGCTTGTAAGGAACCGTTGGAGATTCGAGGAAATGGAAGGAATGGAGGTGTGTAGAGAAAAGGACTTCATAGTAGGTACCATCCAGTCTGGGGAGCACAAGATAATCATTGCAGTGATGTATAACCTACCACAGAACTGCAGTAGGCCAGGTGAGGAATATGATGAGAACAACAGCGATAATGGACACTCTGGCGGAGGTGGAAAGACAGGCGCACATGAGCAGAGCGAAGCTACTGGTCATGGGCGATTTCAACCACAGGGAGATCGACTGGGAGAACCAAGAACCACGTGGGGGTCCAGAAACTTGGAGAGCCAAGATGATGGACGTGGTACTGGAAAACCTGATGCACCAACATGTGAGGGACACGACCAGAGTGAGAGGAGAAGATGAACCAGCAAGACTGGACCTTATATTCACCCTGAACAGCTCAGATATTGAAGATATAACACACGAGAGCCCCCTGGGAGCCAGTGACCATATGGTGCTGAGCTTTGAGTACATTGTAGAGCTACAGGTGGAGAGGGAAAATGGTACCGAAAGAGACAAACCAGATTTTAAAAGAGGAAACTACACAGGCATGAGGAATTTCCTGCAGGAGGTTCAGTGGGAAAGGGAAATGGACGGACAGACAATAAAGGAAATGATGGAATACGTAGGGGCAAAGTGCAAGGAGGCAGAGGAACGGTTTATACCCAGAGAAAAAAGATTAAACGGGAAGGCCAGAAAGAGCCCCTGGTTTACCCAAAGGTGCAGGGAGGCAAAGACTCAGAGTGTCAGAGAATGGAAAAGGTACAGAAGCCAAAGAACCCAAGTAAACAAAGAGATTAGTAGAAGAGCTAGAAACGAGTATGCACAGGTACGGAGGGAGGCCCAGAAACAGTACGAAAACGACATAGCATCGAAAGTTAAGTCCGACCCGAAACTGATGCACAGTCACATCAGAAGGAAGACAACAGTTAAAGACCAGGTGATAAGGCTGAGGATAGAAGATGGGGAACTCACAAGTAACGATCAAGAGGTATGTGAGAAGCTCAACTTGAGGTTTAAGGAAGTATTCACAGTGGAGGAAGGAAGGCAGCTGGGTAGACAGGATGGGGTGCATCACCAACAAGGGATGTATCAAGTGCTAGAGGGCATACACACAACTGAGGAGGAGGTGAAGCAGTTACTCAGTGACCTTGATACCTCAAAGGCGATGGGTCCGGACAATATCTCTCCGTGGGTTCTTCGGGAAGGAGCTGAGGTACTGAGTGTGCCACTTACCATAATATTCAACACATCCCTTGAAACTGGGCAGCTACCTGAGGTATGGAAGAAGGCCAATGTAGTCCCCATCTTTAAAAAAGGAGACAGAAAAGAGGCACTAAACTATAGACCGGTGTCACTTACATGTATAGTGTGCAAAGTCCTGGAGAAAATCAACAGGAAAAGAATGGTGGAGCACCTCGAGCTGAACAGGATAATAAACACCAGACAGCACGGATTCCGGGAAGGCAAATCCTGTGTAACAAACCTCCTAGAGTTCTATGATAAAGTAACAGAGGTAAGGCAAGAGAGAGAAAGGTGGGTTGATTGCATTTTCCTGGACTGCAGGAAGGCCTTCGACACAGTTCCTCACATGTGATTAGTAAAGAAGTTGGAAGAACAAGCATGTATAACAGGAAGGGCACTGGAATGGATCAGGGAATACCTCACAGGGAGGCAACAACGGATCATGGTGCGTGATGAGGTATCACAGTGGGCGCCTGTGACGAGCGGGATACCGCAGGGGTCAGTCCTAGGACCAATGTTATTCTTGGTATATGTTAATGACATGACGGATGGGATAGACTCAGAAGTGTCTCTGTTCGCAGATGATGTGAAATTAATGAGGAGAATCACATCGGATGAAGACCAAGCAGGACTTCAAAGAGACCTGGACAAGCTTGACATCTGGTCTAACAACTGGCTTCTCGAATTCAATCCCACCAAATCCAAGTCATGAAGATCGGAGAAGGGCAAAGAAGACCACTGACAGAGTACAGGCTAGGCAGACAAAGGCTACAAACCTCGGCAAATGAGAAAGACCTTTGGGTGAGTATAACGCCAAGCACGTCTCCGGAGGCACACATCAACCAGATAACTGCAGCAGCATATGGGCGACTGGCAAACCTAAGATTAGCGTTCCGTTACTTTAACAAGGAATCGTTCAAGACACTGTACACCGTGTACGTCAGGCCCATACTAGAATATGCAGCACCAGTCTGGAACCCACACCTGGTCAAGCATGTAAGGAAACTAGAGAAAGTGCAAAGGTTTGCGACAAGGTTAGTTCCACAACTCAGGGGTCTGTCCTATGAAGAAAGGTTGAGGGAAATAGGACTAACAACACTGGAGGAAAGAAGGGTCAGAGGAGACTTGATAACGACATACAAAATACTGCGGGGAATCGACAAGGTAGACAGTGAAAGGATGTTCCAGAGAGGGAACACAGAAACAAGGGGACA
Source organism: Cherax destructor (assembly GCA_009830355.1). NCBI lineage: Eukaryota > Metazoa > Arthropoda > Malacostraca > Decapoda > Parastacidae > Cherax > Cherax destructor. The sequence continues at coordinate 5,084 of WNWK01026747.1, read as the reverse complement.
CAACAGGAAGCTGAAGACTCAGATGAGTCAAAGGGATGTTAGGAAGCATTTCTTCAGCAGCAGAGTAGTCAGGAAGTGGAATAGTCTAGAGAAAGATATAGTGGAGGCAGGAACCATAGATAGTTTTAAGACGAGGTATGATAAAGCTCATGGAGCAGGGAGAGCAGAGACCCGGTAGCGGACAGCGAAGAGGCGGGGCCAGGAGCTGAGTCTCGACCCCTGTAACCACAATTAGGTGAATTAGGTGAGTACATACACGCACCATCAGGTGCTGGACACAATACACACAACTGAGGAGGAAGTGAAGAGGCTACTAAGCGAGCTAGATACCTCAAAGGCGATGGGGCCGGATAACATCTCACCATGGGTCCTGAGAGAGGGAGCAGAGGAGCTATGTGTACCCCTAACAACAATCTTCAACACATCTATCGAAACAGGGCAGCTACCTGAGGTATGGAAGACAGCAAATGTAATTCCAATTTTTAAAAAAGGAGACAGAAACGTAGCACTAAACTACAGACCAGTGTCACTGATATGCAAGGTCATGGAGAAGATTATCAGGAGAAGAGTGGTGGAGCACCTAGAAAGAAATGGGCTTATCAACGACGGCCAACACGGTTTCGGGGACGGGAAATCCTGTGTCACAAACCTACTGGAGTTCTATGACGAGGTGACAGCAGTAAGACAAGAGAGAGAGAGGGGTGGGTAGATTGCATATTCTTGGACTGTAAGAAGGCGTTTGACACAGTTCCACAGAAGAGATTAGTGCAGAAGCACTACAATGGATCAGGGAATACCTGTCAGGACGACAGCAGCGAGTCATGGTACGTTGCGAGGTGTCAGAGTGGGCGCCGATGACGAGTGGGGTTCCAAAGGGGTCAGTCCTAGGACCGGTGCTGTTTCTGATATTTGTGAACGACATGACGGAAGGAATAGACTCCGAAGTGTCCCTGTTTGCAGATGATGTGAAGTTGATGAGAAGAATTCAATCGGACGAGGACCAGGTAGAACTGCAAAGGGATCTGGACAGGCTGCAAGCCTGGTCCAGCAATTGGCTCCTGGAGTTCAACCCCACCAAGTGCAAAGTCATGAAGATTGGGGAAGGGCAAAGAAGACCGCAGACGGAGTACAGTCTAGGGAGCCAGAGACTACAAACCTCAATCAAGGAAAAAGATCTTGGGGTGAGTATAACACCAGGCACATCTCCTGAGGCGCACATCAACCAAATAACAGCTGCAGCATATGGGCGCCTAGCAAACCTAAGAACAGCATTCCGACATCTTAATAAAGAATCGTTCAGGACCCTGTACACTGTGTACGTTAGGCCATACTGGAGTATGCAGCACCAGTTTGGAACCCACATCTAGCCAAGCACGTAAAGAAGCTAGAGAAAGTGCAAAGGTTTGCAACAAGACTAGTCCCGGAGCTAAGGTGTATGTCCTACGAGGAGGTTAAGGGAAATCGACCTGACGACACTGCAGGACAGGAGAGATAGGGGAGACATGATAACGACATATAAAATACTGAGAGGAATTGACAAGGTGGACAAAGACAGAATGTTCCAGAGATGGGACACAGCAACAAGGGGACACAGTTTAAAGTTGAAGACTCAGATGAATCACAGGGATGTTAGGAAGTATTTCTTCAGTCACAAAGTGGTCGGGAAGTGTAATAGCTTGGGAAGTGATGTAGTGGAGGCAGGTTCCATAAATAGCTTTAAGAAGAGGTATGATAAAGCTCATAGCGCAGGGAGAGTGACCCAGTAGCGGCCAGTGAAGAGGCGGGGCCAGGAGCTATGTCTCGACCCCTGCAACCACAACTACGTGAGGTGAGTACACACACAAACACACACACACACACACACACACACACACGTACGTCAGGCCCATACTAGAGTATGCAGCACCAGTCTGGAACCCACACCTGGTCAAGCACGTCAAGAAATTTGAGAAAGTTCAAATGTTTGCGATAAGGTTAGTTCCACAGCTCAGGGGACTGTCCTACGAAGAAAGGTTGAGGGAAATAGGACTAACAACACTGGAGGACAGAAGGGTTAGAGGAGACATGATAACTACATACAAAATACTTCGGGGAATCGACAAGGTAGACAGTGACAGGATGTTCCAGAGAGGGAACTCAGAAACAAGGGGACACAACTGGAAGCTGAAGACTCAGATGAATCAAAGGGATGTTAGGAAGCATTTCTTCAGCCACAGAGTAGTCAGGAAGGGAAATAGTCTCGCAAGTGATGTAGTGGAGGCAGGAACCATACATAGCTTTAAGACGAGGTATGATAAAGCTCATGGAGCATGGAGAGAAGGGACCCAGTAGCGGACAGTGAAGAGGCGGGGCCAGGAGCTGAGTCTCGACCCTGCAACCACAATTAGGTGAGTACAATTAGGTGAGTACACACACTGAAACGTGGAGGGTTAAGATGCTGGAGGTGGTACTGGAAAACCTCATGTACCAACACGTAAGGGACACTACCAGAGAGAGAGGGAAGGATGAACCAGCAAGACTGGATCTATTATTCACCTTGAGTTGTGCAGATATTGAGGTCATCACATATGAAAGACCCCTTGAAGCCAGTGATCATGTGGTTCTGAGCTTCGAATACATTGTAGAGTTACAAGTGGATGGGGAAGCAGGAAGGGCATGACGAATGAAGGCAAACTACAAGAAAGGGGACTACACAGTCATGAAGAATTTTCTGCGCGAGGTTCAGTGGGACAGAGAACTGGCAGGGAAGTCAGTAAACGAGATGATGGAATATGTGACAACAATATGCAAGGAAGCTGAGGAGAGGTTTGTACCGAAGGGTAACAGAAATAACGAAAAAGCCAGGATGAGCCCTTGGTTCATCCAAAGGTGTAGAGAGGCCAAAACCAAGTGTGCTGGAGAATGGTAGAAGTATAGAAGGCAAAGGACCCAGGAGAATAAGGAGAGCAGTCGTAGAGCCAGAAATGAATATGCACAGGTAAGAAGGGAGGCCCAACAACAATGCGAAAATGACATAGCAGCGAAAACCAAATCTGACCCGAAGCTGTTGTACAGCCACATCAGGAAGAAAGCAACAGTCAAGGACCAGGTAATCAGGCTGAGGAAGGAAGGAGGAGAGATCACAAGAAACGATCTAGAAGTATGTGAGGAGCTCATCATGAGATTTAAAGAAGTGTTCACAGAGGAAACAGAAAGGACTCCAGAAAGACGGAGAGATGGGGTACACCATCAAGTGTTGGACACAATACATACAACCGAAGAAGAAATGAAGAGGCTGCTATGCGACCTAGATACCTCAAAGGCGATGGGGCCAGATAACATCTCTCCATGGGTCCTGAGAGAGGAAGCAGAGGCACTATGTGTGCTACTAACAACACACAACACATGTGTTGTTAGTAGTATACATAGTGCTACTAACAACACATCTATAGAAACAGTGCGACTACCTGAGGTATGGAAGACAGCAAATGTAGTCCCAATTTTAGAAAAATGAGACAGACACGAAGCATTAAACTACAGACCAGTGTCACTGACATGTATAGTATGCAAAGTCATGGAAAAGATTATCAGGAGGAGAGTGGTGGAGCAACTAGAAAGGAATGAGCTTATCAACGACAACCAGCACGGTTTCAGGGACGGGAAATCTTGTGTCACAAACCTACTGGAGTTCTATGACAGGGTGAGAGCAGTAAGACAAGAGAGAGGTGTGGGTAGATTGCATTTTTTTGGCCTGTAAGAAGGCTTTTGACATAGTACCACACAAGAGACTGGTGCAAAAATTAGAGGAGCAGGCATTAATAATAGGGAAAGTACTGCAATGGATCAGGGAATTCCTGACAGGAAGGAAACAACGAGTGTTGGTACGTGATGAAGTGTCAGAGTGGGCGCATGTGTAGAGTGGGGTTCCACAAGGGTCAGTCCTAGGTCCGGTGCTGTTTCTTGTATACGTGAATGACATGATGGAGATAATAGATTTAGAAGTGTCACTGTTCGCTGATGATGTGAAACAGATGAGGCGAATAAAAGCAGACGAGGACCAGTTAAGAATACAAGGGGATGTGGACAGACTACATGTATGGTCCGACAAATGGCTTCTGGAGTTTAACCCCACTAAGTGTAAAGTCATGAAGATTGGGGAAGGACAAAGAAGACCACAGACGGAGTACAGGTTAAGCGATCAAAGGCTGCAAACATCACTTAAAGAAAAGGATCTTGGGGTAAACATTATAATGAACATGTCTCCTGAGGCACACATCAATCACATAACTGCTGAAGCATGTGGACGCTTAGCAAACCTGAGATTAGCGTTTAGACATCTGAGAAAGGAGTCATTCACAACATTGTACACCGTGTACGTCAGGCCTATATTGGAGTATGCAGCACCAGTATGGAACCCTCACCTAGTCAAACACGTCACGAAATTGGAGAAATTGCAAAAATTTGCAACACGTTTAGTCACGGAACTGAGAGGTATGTCTTATGAGGAGAGGTTAAGGGAACTCAACCTGATGACACTAGAGGATAGGAGGGACAGGGAAGACATGATAACAACGTATAAAATACTGAGAGGAATTGACAAGGTGGACAGGACTCGAATGTTTCAGAGATGAGATACAAGAACAAGGGGCCACAATTGGAAGCTGAAAACCCAGATGAGTCATAGGGATGTTAGGAAGTATTTCTTTAGCCTTAGAGTTGTCAGAAAGTGGAATAATCTATAGAGTTAAGTAGTGGAAGAAAGTTTCATACATAGCTTTAAGAAGAGGTATGATAAAGCTCATAGAGCAGGAGATATGTGACTCGACCCTTGTAACCACATACAGGTGAGTAACACACTGTTAGCCTCGCATCTTGACAATCTATTCACAATATTAATAACTTGAAATATAAAAGAGATACATAAAAAACACCGATATTCATGATGTTTTGTTTGCTGGAGGAGGAGGGTTGGAGGAGGAGGGCTGGAGGAGGAGGGCTGGAGGAGGAGGGCTGGAGGAGGAGGGATGGAGGAGGAGGGCTGGAGGAGGAGGGCTGGAGGAGGAGGGATGGAGGAGGAGGGCTGGAGGAGGAGGGATGGAGGAGGA
>WNWK01026746.1:20000-27034 GCA_009830355.1 Cherax destructor | reverse complement strand
GGTAAAAGGGATGAAGGGAGGAAGAGAGGGAGAAGGAAAAAGGAAAGGAAGAGAGGGGAGGGGAAAAAAGGGGAGGGAAGAGAGTTGGGAGAAGGAAGAAGGGGGGGAAGGAGGGGAGAGGGAAAGAAGGAGGAAAAGGGGGGGAGAAGGAAAAAGAGGGAGGGAGGGGAGAAAAGGGAAAAAGGAGGGAAAGAGAGTGGGTAGAAGGAAAAAGGGGAGAGGAAGAGAGGGAGAGAAGAAAGAAGGGAGAGGAGAGAGTGGGAGAAGGATGAAAGGTAGAGGAAGAGAGGGTAGAGAGGAAGAAGGGAGAGGAAGAGAGGGTAGAAGGAAGAAGGGAGAGGAAGAGAGTGGGGAGAAGGATGAAGGTAGAGGAAGAGAGTGGGTAGAAGGAAGAAGGTTGAGGAAGAGAGTGGGGAGAAGGAAGAAGGGAGAGGAAGAGAGTGGGGAGAAGGAAAAAGGGAGAGGAAGAGAGTGGAGAGAGGAAGAAGGAGAGGAAGAGAGGTGGGTAGAAGGAAGAAGGGAGAGGAGAGAGGTGGGAGAGAAGGAAAAGGGAGAGGAAGAGATGGAGAGAAGAAGAAGGGAGAGGAAGAGAGGGGTAGAAGGGAGAAGGAGAGAGGAAGAGAGTGGGGTGAAGGAAAAAGGAGAGGAAGAGAGTGGGGAGAAGGAAGAAGGGAGAGGAAGAGAGTGGGGAGAAGGAAGAAGAGAGAGGAAGAGAGTGAAGAGAAGGAAGAAGGGAGAGGAAGAGAGTGGAGAGAAGAAAGAAGGAGAGGAAAGAGAGTGGAGAGAAGAAGAAGGAGAGGAAGAGAGTGGGGTGAAGGAAGAAAGGAGAGAAGAGGAGTGGGAGAAGGAAGAGGAGAGAGGAAGAGAGGGGAAAGGAAGAGAGAGAGGAAGAGAGTGGAGAGAAGGAAGAAGGGACAGGAAGAGAGTGGAGAGAAGAAAGAAGGGAGAGGAAGAGAGTTGGGAGAAGGAAGAAGGGAGAGGAAGAGAGTGGAGAGAAGGAAGAAGGGAGAGGAAGAGAGTGGGGAGAAGGAAGAAGAGAGAGGAAGAGAGTGGAGAGAAGGAAGAAGGGAGAGGAAGAGAGTGGAGAGAATAAAGAAGGGAGAGGAAGAGAGTGGAGAGAAGAAAGAAGGGAGAGGAAGAGAGTTGGGAGAAGGAAGAAGGGAGAGGAAGAGAGTTGGGAGAAGAAAGAAGGGAGAGGAAGAGAGTGGGGAGAAGGAAGAAGGGAGAGGAAGAGAGTTGGGAGAAGGAAGAAGGGAGAGGAAGAGAGGGAAGGAGAAAGAAGCCATAGAGATGGAAGGTAAGATCGTGGGAGAAAGATTTGAGAGAAGGAAGGATGGAAGAAATGTTTGGAGGCCAGGATGGAGAATTATAAGAATTCTGGAGACCAGGATGGAGAATTATAAGAATTCTGGAGGCCAGGATGGAGAATTATAAGAATTCTGGAGGCCAGGATGGAGAATTATAAGAATTCTGGAGGCCAGGATGGAGAATTATAAGAGTTGTGGAGGTCAGGATGGAGAATTAAAAGAATTCTGGAGGCCAGGATGGAGAATTATATGAGTTGTGGAGGCCAGGATGGAGAATTATAAGAGTTGTGGAGGCCAGGATGGAGAATTATAAGAGGTCTGGAGACCAGGATGGAGAATTATAAGAATTCTGGAGGCCAGGATGGAGAATTATAAGAATTCTGGAGGCCAGGATGGAGAATTATAAGAGGTCTGAGGCCAGGTTGGAGAATTATAAGAGTTGTGAGGCCAGGATGGAGAATTATAAGAGTTGTGGAGGCCAGGATGGTAATTATAAGAGTTGTGGAGGCCAGGATGGAGGAATTATAAGAATTCTTGAGGCCAGGATGGAGAATTATAAGAATTCTGGAGGCCAGGATGGAGATATAAGAATTCTGGAGGCCAGGATGGAGAATTATAAGAGGTCTGGAGGCCACGATGGAGAATTATAAGAGTTGTGGAGGCCAGGATGGAGAATTATAAGAGGTCTGGAGGCCAGGTTGAGAATTATAAGAGTTGTGGAGGCCAGGATGGAGAATTATAAGAGTTGTGGAGGCCAGGATGGAGAATTATAAGAGGTCTGGAGGCCAGGTTGGAGAATTATAAGAGTTGTGGAGGCCAGGATGGAGAAATATAAGGAGGTCTGGAGGCCTGGATGTAGAAATATAAGAGGTCTGGAGGGCAGGATGGAGAATTATAAGAGGTCTAGAGGCCAGGATGGAGGTTATAAGAGGTCTGAAGTCCAGGAATGATGGTTACAAGAGGTCTAGAGGCCAGGAGGGATGGTTGCAAGACGTCTGGAGGGAGGATGGAGGATTACGAGATATCCTTTGATATACCTTTGAAGAGTTTCGAGAGTATCTATCTCTCTGAGGCCCGGCCATGGCCAGGCTCGTCTGGTGCTGCCTGGTCAACCAGGCTGTTGCTGCTGGAGGCCCGCTGCCCCACATATCCATCACAGCCTGGTTGATCTGGCACCTGGTGAAGATATTTGTCCAGTTTCCTCTTGAAGGCTTCACACTGGTTCCAACCGTGTTTCGGATATCTTCTGGTAAGATGTTGAATAGTCTGGGACCCCGGATGTTATCAGTGCTCCTGTATTGTCCCCACGCACCCCTGCTCCTCACTGGGTTTATTTTACACTTTCTGGAGGCCAGGATGGAGGATTACGAGAGGTCTGGAGGCCAGGATGGAGGATTACGAGAGTCTGGAGGTCAGGATGGAGGATTGGAGAGGTCTGGGAGGCCAGGATGGAGGATTACGAGAGGTCTGGAGGCCAGGATGGGGATTACAGAGGTCTGGAGGTCAGGATGGAGGATTACAGGAGGTCTGGAGGCCAGGATGGAGGATTACGAGAGGTCTGGAGGTCAGGATGGAGGATTAGGAGAGGTCTGGAGGCCAGAATGAGAGGGCTGGAACAGTCCACTAAAACAGGGACGGGGGAAAGGGGGGGGAGAGGGAGGGGGGGGTGGAGGCCATTGATCAACCTCCACAAAAGGGGACCTCCAGGAAGAACCGGTTGTCATAGAAGAATTTTGGTCAACTGGTTCTCCCATTGTTAGTGAACTTTCCCCCTTACCTCCCTCTTCCCCCTCCCCTCTTCCCCCTCCCCTCCTCCTCCTTCCCCCAGTCACCGGACCGACCGTTAAGTAAACCGGTGGTCGATAGATGAGGTCAGAAACCCTGGTCGATAGACAGACGGTTGATAACCCAGGTCGATAGATATACAGGTTGTAACCCCAGGGTCGATGGATAACAGGTTGATATCGCCAGGTCGATATAGACGGTTGGTAACCCCAGGGTCGAATAGATGACAAGGTTGATAACCCCAGGTCGATAGATAAACAGGTTGGTAACCCGGGGTCGATAGATAACAGGTTGATAACCCACAGTCAACAGATAGACAGGTTGGTAAACCGCGGTCGATAATTATCAGGTTGGAACCCAGAGTCGATAGATATCAGATTTAACCCAGGTCGATAGATAGCAGGTTGATAACCCCAGGGTCGATATAGACAGGTTGGTAACCCCAGGGTCGATAATAGACAGGTTGATAACCAGAGTTGATAGATATAAGGTTGGTAACACCAGTATCGTTAGACAGGTTGGTAATCCCAGTGTCGATAGATAGCAAGTTGGAGCATCTATTCATAATTCCATCATTCTTCTTTATAATTATTATTATTAATATTATTATTATTATTATTATTATTATTATTATTATTATTATTATTATTATTTTATATTATTATTATTATTATTATTATTATTATTATTATTATTATTATTATTATTATTTATTATTATTATTATTATTATTATTATTATTATTATTATTATTTTATATTATTATTATTATTATTATTATTATTATTATTATTATTATTATTTTATTATTATTATTATTATTATTATTATTATTATTATTATTATTATTATTATTATTATTTTATTAATATTATTATTATTATTATTATTATTATTATTATTATTATTATTATTATTATTATTATTATTATTATTATTATTATTATTGTTATTGTATTATTATTGTTATTTTTATTATTGTTATTATTATTATTATTATTATTATTATTATTATTATTATTAATATTAATAATAAATTATTATATTATTATTATTTATTATTATTATTATTATTATTATTATTATTATTATTCCTGCAATTTATTTCTTGTTATTCTTCCTCCTTCCCTCCCCTATCAGACCCTTAATCCCCTCCCTGCCTCTATTCCCTCCCTTCCCCTTCCTTCCCTCACCCTCTTCTCCCCTTACATCCTCCTCATTTCCATCTTTCTGTTGTAACAGCCCTTCCTTCTCCTCTTCCTCCTCCTTCCTTCCCCCCTTCCTTCTCCTCTTCCTCCTCCCCTTCTCTCCCCTTCCTCCTTCATTCCTTCACTTGTCTTGCGTTATAGCGCCATCTCTATCTCTCTTTTCTTGCTTACCTGTACATTACGCAACATTCTCCTTGCGTCTCTTGCGTGTTGCGTCTTGAATAATTACGCTCTTGATTTTCCGTCCCGCATGCGGCGCTCCCGGCTATTAGAGAGCTGGGTCGATACGCCTCGCGCTACGCAACCTCCCTCGTGCGTAGGGATGCGTGGCAGGTCGATTACGCTCGATTCTGGTGGCGTAGGATGAAATTACGCACGATTCTGGTGCTTAAAAATGCAAATACGCACCATTCTGGTGCGTAGGAATAAGCTACGCACGATTCTGTTGCGTAGGAACGTGACAGGTCGATTACGGCGCATTCTGGTGAGTAGGTATAGGGTTACGCACGATTCTCGTGCGTTGGGGAAGCGTTGGATCGATTACGCCAGATTCTCATGCGGGAATGCGTGAGAGGTCGTCCAGGCATGATGCAGATACGTGAGGAATGTTTTCACCACAATTCTGTGCGTAGAGATGCGTTTACGTACAATTCTAGGTCTATACCGCATGATTCTAATGCGTAGGAATATGGCAGGTCGTTTACGCATGATTCTGATACATAAAAATGCGTAGAACGCCTCTACGCACTTCCTGTGGCTGGTATGAAGCTAACGCACGTTTAAGATGCGTATGAATGCTGGAAGAGGCTTACCCATAGCTCTGATGCGTAGGAATGCGTAAAAGGCCGCCATGCACCAGCGTATACACACACACACTACACCATCCCACCTACGCAAGTGTTGCTACGCCGGGACCGATCGCATAATTCAAGCTCTAATATACTCCCCGTTCCTTCCTTACGCAACTTAACGGTCCGACTTCGTTCCTGTTGCTACGCTGGCGTATGTTGTGTGACGTCACGAGGTGAACATCCGCCATTTTGAGTCATGCTAAACTCTCCTACTACTACTACTACTACTACTACTACTACTACTACTACATACTACTACTACTACTACTACTACTACTACTACTACTACTACTACTACTACCACTACACTACTACTACACTACTCTACTACTACTACTACTCCACTCTCTACTACTACTACTACTACCCTACTCTACTCTCACTACTACTACTACATACTACACTACTACACTACTACACACTACTACTAATGCACTACTCACTACTCTACCTGCTACCTCTACTCTACTACTCTATACTACTACTACTCTACCTACTACTACTACTACTACTAACTACTCTACTACCACTACTACTACTACTCACTACACTACTACTACTACTACTACTACTATAGCTACTACTACTACTACTACTACTACTACTACTACTACTACTACTACTACTATACTACTAACTCTCCTACTACTACTCACTCTACTCTACTACTACTACTACTAATACTACTACTACTACTACTACTGACTACTACTACCTACTACTACTCTACTACTTATACTACTGACTACTACTCTCTACTACTACTACTACTCTACTATACTACTACTACTACTACTACTACTACTACTACTTACTACTACTACTACTACTATACTACTACTACTACTATACTACTACTACTATACTACTACTACTACATTACTACTACATACTACTACTACTACTACTACTACACTACATTACACTACACTATACTACTACTACTATATAATATAATAATAATAATTACAATGATAATGATAATAATAATAATTACAATGATAATGATAATAAAAATATTAATAAAGAAATAATAACACTAATAATAATAATAATAATAATAATAATAATAATAATAATAATAATAAAATAATAATAATAATAATAATAATAATAATAATAATAACAACAACAACACCAACAACAATAATATAATAATAATAATAATAATACAAAAACACAACAACAATAATATTAATAATAATAATAATAATAATAATAATAATAATAATAATAATAATAATAATAATAATAATAATAATAATAATAATAATAATCATGAGAACAGAAGGGAGAGAGAGAGAGAGAGAGAGAGAGAGCTAGCTCTAACACCAAGGTGAGACACATTAATTATCAACAGGAGGCAAAACGGATGGCCCTCCCCTTCCCTCCAACTTCCCCCTCCTCTCCTCTCTCCAGTTAACGCACTAAAGAGTGTAATGGGAGAGGGTGAAACAAGGAGAAGGAAGGGGGTAAAAGGGAGAAGAGAGGGGTAACAAGGGAGATGGAAAGGGGTAACAAGAGAAAAGAGAAGGGGTAACAAGGAGATGGGAAGGAGGTAACAATGGAGAAGAGAAGGGGTACAAAAGAGAGAAGAGAAGGGGGAAAAAGGGAGATGGGAAGGGGTAACAAGGAGAAGAGAAGGGGTAACAAGGGAGATGGGAAGGGAACAAGGGAGAAGAGAAGGGGTTACAAGGGAGATGGGAAGGGGTAACAAGGGAGAAGAGAAGGGGTAACAAGGGAGATGGGAAGGGGGTAACAAGGGAGAAGAGAATGGGTAACAAGGGAGATGGGAAGGGGTAACAAGGGAGATGGGAAGGGGTAACAAGGGAGATGGGAAGGGGTAACAAGGGAGAAGAGAGGGGTGAACAAGGGAGAAGAGA
>WNWK01026746.1:0-15000 GCA_009830355.1 Cherax destructor | reverse complement strand
ATAACCACTCTCTTTTTGCCGAATAAGACAAGTGAAAATTTGTATATGCAATAATTTCTCAAAAATCATTCTGAACCTAACGAAAAAAAGTATTTCATTGTGTTTGTTTATTATTAAATTATTGTAAACTTATCTAAAATATATTTAGTTGGATTAGGCTAAATTAAATTGCACTTGTTATAATAAGGTCAGGTAAGTTTTCTAAGGTTCTTTTGGTACAAAATTATTAATTTTTACATTAACATCAATGAAAAATATATATATTTAAACGTATAAGAGAAAATTTTAGAAAGACCTTAATTTTAAATGAGTTCTTGATAATTAATCAATTTTACCTATTAAGCACGACATATACACACATACACACACACAAAATAGGTTGGGAAGCGATGTGGTGGAGGCAGGTTCCATACATAGCTTTAAGGAGAGGTATGATAAAGCTCATGGAGCAGGGAGCGTGACCCAGTAGCGGCCAGGAGCTATGAATCGACCCCTGCAACCACAACTAGGTCAGTACAACACACACACATACACACATACACACACACACACATACACACACACATACACATACACACACACACACACACACAACACACATACACACAACACACACACACACATACACATACACACACAAACATACACACACACACACAGTGAGGGGACACAGAAACAAGGGGTCACAATTGGAAGTTGAAGACTCCTATGAGTCAAAGAGATGTTAGGAAGTATTTCTTCAGTCATAGAGTTGTCAGGAAGTGGAATAGCCTAGAAAATGACGTAGTGGAGTCAGGAACCATACATAGTTTTAAGACGAGATTTGATAAAGCTCATGGAGCAGGGAGAGAGAGGACCTAGTAGCAATCAGTGAAGAGGCGGGGCCAGGAGCTATGAATCGACCCCTGCAACCACAAATAGGTGAGTACACACACATACACATACACATACACACACACAACACACATACACACACACATACACACAACACACACACACATACACGTGATGAGGTATTACAGTGGGCGCCTGTGACGAGCGGGGTCCCACAAGGGTCAGTCCTAGGACCAGTGCTATTGTTGGTATATGTGAATGACATGACGGACGGGATAGACTCAGAAGTGTCCCTGTTCGCAGATGATGTGAAGTTAATGAGAAGAATTAAATCAGATGAGGATCAGGTAGGACTACAAAGAGACCTGGACAGGCTGGACACCTGGTCCAGCAACTGGCTTCTCGAATTTAACCCCGCTAAATGCAATGTCATGAAGATCGGGGAAGGGCAAAGAAGACCGCTGACAGAGTATACTCTAGGTGGCCAAAGACTGCAAACCTCGCTCAAGGAGAAAGATCTTGGGATAACACCAAACACGTCTCCGGAAGCACACATCAACCAGATAACTGCTGCAGCATACGGGCGCCTGGCAAACCTGAGAATAGCGTTCCGATACCTTAGTAAGGAATCGTTCAAGACACTGTACACCGTGTACGTCAGGCCCATACTGGAATATGCAGCACCAGTCTGGAACCCACACCTGGTCAAGCACGTCAAGAAATTAGAGAAAGTGCAAAGGTTTGCAACAAGGTTAGTTCCAGAGCTAAGGGAAATATCCTACAAAGAAAGGTTAAGGGAAATCGGCCTGACTACACTGGAGGACAAGAGGGTTAGGGGAGACATGATAACGACATACAAAATACTGCGAGGAATAGACAAGGTGGACAGAGACAGGATGTTCCAGAGAGGGGACACAGAAACAAGGGGTCATAATTGGAAGTTGAAGACTCAGATGAGTCAAAGGGATGTTAGGAAGTATTTCTTCAGCCATAGAGTTGTCAGGAAGTGGAATAGTCTAGCAAGTGATGTAGTGAAGGCATGAACCATACATAGCTTTAAGACGAGGTATGATAAAGCTCATGGAGCAGGGAGAGAAGGGACCCAGTAGCGGTCAGTGAAGTGGCAGGGCCAGGATCTGAGTCTCGACCCCTGCAACCACAATTAGGTGAGTACACACACACAAATACACAACACACACAACTCACAACACACACACACACACACATGAGAGGGTAGACAAAGCAGCAGACACACTAAACACAGAGACCCCAACAATATACAGCAGTGGACAGGGGCAAAGGAGTAGGCCGGACACACAGAGGAACACAGGGGCTACAACCATGAGAGAACCGGAAGATGCTAATGCATCTCTGACGATGCAAAGGGAGACTCTGTGGGAGGAGGAAAGGGAGAGGTCGATATTTATCTACGGCCTTAAGGAAGTTGAAGGGGTCACCCATGACAGAAGAAAACTGGAGGAGAAAGAAGGGATTAAAGATATCATGCTAGCAACAGGGAGGGACACGTCCCAGGTGCCAAATTTTCGAAGAATCGGGTGGTACACAAGGGGAAGAAATCGGCTCCTCAAAGTAATCTTCAATACAGAATCAGCCCATACCATGATCCTGCAGGAGAAAGCACGGCTGAGGGCGACTCAGGAGTATAAGGATGTATACCTAGATCGGGACAGATTGCATGAAGAAAGGGAGGCCCAGAAGGAGTGGAAAAGAAAGCGAAGAGAGGAGAGGAGAAGACAGCGAGGTACGGAGGGCACCAGGCCCAAGCAGAAGGACAAACACACCCACCGGAAGCACTCACAGAGGGCCTCAAATCAAAGCAACCCAACAGCAACCATATATTTTAACATCACACACACACATCATTCGCCCTGTCCCCACCCCAGCAACCCAAAATCCACCATCACAACTACCCCACCCCACCACAAACCCCACCCCACCAACTCACACTCCAACAATACAACCCCCCCACCCATGCAGCAACCCCCTACCCACCAAGATCCCCCCAGGGCCACAGTATTGGAAACGAGGCTGAAGGTTCAGTACACAAATGCGGATGGAATCACGAATAAGTATGAAGAGTGGAATGAATGAATAGGTGAAACGTCCCTAGACATCATAGCCGTCACAGAAACTAAACTAAATGAGGCAATAACAGATGCAATCTTCCCACAGGGATATCAGATCCTGAGGAAAGATAGAAGGAGCAGGGGAGGAGGAGGGGTTGCACTGCTCGTAAGGAACCATTGGAGATTCAAGGAAATGGAAGGATTGGAAGTGTGTGGAGAAAGGGACTTTATAGTAGGTACCATCCTGTCTGGGGAGCACAAGATAGTCATTGCAGTGATGTATAACCTACCACAGAACTGCAGGAGGCCAGGAGAGGAATATGACGAGAACAACAGAGCAATGGTGGACACTTTGACGGAGGTGGCAAGAAAAGCACACATGAGCAGAGCGAAGTTACTGGTCATGGGCGATTTCAACCACAGGGAGATCGACTGGGAGAACCAAGAACTACGTGGGGGTCCAGAAACTTGGAGAACCAAGATGATGGATGTGGTAATGGGAAACCTGATGCACCAACATGTCAGAGACACGACCAGAGAGAGAGGAGAGGATGAACCAACAAGGCTGGACCTTGTATTCACCCTGAACAGCTCAGATATCGAGGACATAACACACGAGAGCCCCCTGGGAGCCAGCAACCATATGGTGCTGAGCTTTGAGTACATTGTTGAGCTACAGGTGAAGAGAGAAAACGGTGCTGAAAGAGACAAACCAGACTTTAAAAGAGGGGACTACACGGGTATGAGGAATTTCCTGCAGGAGGTTCTGTGGAAAGGGAAATGGAAGGACAGTCAGTAAATGAAATGATGGAATACGTAGCGGCAAAGTGCAAGGAAGCAGAGGAACGGTTTATACCCAAAGGAAAAAGATTAAATGGGAAGACCAGAAAGAGCCCATGGTTTACCCAAAGCTGCAGGGAGGCGAAGGCTCAGAGTGTCAGAGAATGGAAAAGGTACAGAAGGCATAGAACCCAAGTAAACAAAGAGATTAGTCGAAGAGCTAGAAACGAGTATGCACAGGTATGGAGGGAGGCCCAGAAACAGTACGAAAATGACATAGCATCGAAAGTCAAGTCTGACCCAAAACTGATGTACAGTCACATCAGAAGGAAGACAACATTCAATGACCAGGTGATAAGGCTGAGGAGAGAGGATGGGGAACTCACAAGTAATGATCAAGAGGTATGTGAGGAGCTCAACTCGAAGTTTAAGGAAGTATTCACAGTGGAGGCAGGAAGGCAGCTGGATAGACAGGACGGGTGCATCACCAACAAGGGATGTATCAAGTGCTGGAGGGCATGCACACAACTGAGGTGGAGGTGAAGCAGTTACTCAGTGACCTTGATACCTCAAAGGCGATGGGTCTGGACAATATCTCCCCGTGGGTCCTTCTGGAAGGAGCTGAGGTTCTAAGTGTGCCACTTACCATAATATTTAACACATCCCTTGAAACTGGGCAGCTTCCTGAGATATGGAAGAAGGCCAACGTAGTCCCCATCTTTAAAAAAGCAGACAGAAAAGAGGCACTAAACTATAGACCAGTGTCACTTACGTGTATAGTGTGCAAAGTCTTAGAGTAAATCATCAGGAAAAGAATGGTGGAGCATCTGGAGCAGAACAGGATAATCAACGCCAGACAGCACGGATTCAGGGAAGGCAAATCCTGTGTAACAAACCTCCTGGAGTTCTGTGATAAAGTAACAGAGGTAAGGCAAGAGAGAGAAGGGTTAGTTGACTGCATTTTCCTGGACTGCAGGAAGGCCTTCGACACAGTTCCTCATATGAGATTAGTAAAAAAGTTGGAAGACCAAGCGTGTATAACAGGAAGGGCACTGGAATGGATCGGGGAATACCTCACAGGGAGGCAACAACGGGTCATATGGGCGACTGACAAACCTAAGATTAACGTTCCGTTACCTTAACAAGGAATCGTTCAAGACACTGTACACCGTGTACGTCAGGCCCATACTAGAGTATGCAGCACCAGTCTGGAACCCACATCTGGTCAAGCACGTCAAGAAATTAGAGAAAGTGCAAAGGTTTGCGACAAGGCTAGTTCCACAGCTCAGGGGAATGCCATATGAAGAAAGGTTGAGGGAAATAGGACTAACAACACTGGAGGACAGAAGGGTTAGAAGAGACATGATAACGACATACAAAATACTGCAGGGAATTGACAAGGTAGATAGTGACAGGATGTTCCAGAGAGGGAACACAGAAACAGGGGACACAACTGGAAGCTGAAGACTCAGATGAGTCAAAGGGATGTTAGGAAGCATTTCTTCAGCCATAGAGTAGTTAGGAAGTGGAATAGTCTAGCGAACGATATAGTGGAGGCGGGAACCATACATAGTTTTAAGACAAGGTATGATAAAGCTCATGGAGCAGGGAGAGCAGAGACCCAGTAGTGGACAGCGAAGAGGCTTGGCCAGGAGCTGAGTATCGACCCCTGCAACCACAATTAGGTGAGTACAATTAGGTGAGTACACACACACACACACACACACACACACACACACTTACACACACACAACACACACACACACATTCACACACACACACACACACACACTTACACACACAACACACATACATACACACTGTACACACAAACCCACACTTACACATACACATACACACATTCACACACACACATACACACACACACACTACCAATCCCCCCTTATTTGTTACAAAACAACAACAACAACAACAAGTTTCAGCAGCGTTACCAAAAAATCTATTTTACAAAAGTATTACCAGAACACAACCTAATGCTTGAGGGAGAGGAGAGGGAGAGAAAGGGAGAGAGAGAAGAGAGAGGAGAGAGAGAGAGAGGAGAGAGAGAGAGAGAGAGGAGAGAGAGGAGAAAGAGAGAGAGAGAGAGAGAGGAGAGAAGAGAGAGAGAGGAGAGAAGAGAGAGAGAGGAGAGAAGAGAGAGAGAGGAGAGAAGAGAGAGAGAGGGAGAGAGGAGAGAGAGAGAGAGAGAGAGGGGGAGAGAGAGAAAAGGGAGAAGAGAGAGGAGAGAGAGAGAGAGAGAGAGAGAGAGAGAGAGAGAGGGGGAGAGAGAGAGAGAGAGAGAGAGAGAAGAGAGAGATCGGACAGAAAAAGATAGATGAGAAAAGGGGGGGGAGGAAACACAGTTCTGGCTGGATGATGAAGGAACAAGAGTGTGTGTAGAATGATTCAGAAGGTGAGCCTTGTCCTCACCCTGTCCTCCCTGTCCCTCCCTCTCCCTGTCTCCCTGGGGGCCCTAACCTCCCTCTCTCCCTGGCCGGAGTTGTGTTTAGAAACAAGCAATTGCAAGGGAGAATAACCTTGGAAATTATGTTGCAGTTTAGAATGTTGCAGAGGATAGTAATGTTGACCTGTGTATGATAGTTGTTGTGGTGGTGGTTGTGTAGTTGGAGTTGTGGAGGTTGTGGAGGTTGTGGTGGTTGTGGTGGTGGTGGTGGTGGTGGTTGTGAGGTTGTGGAGGTTGTGGAGGTTGTGGTGGTTGTGGAGGTTGTGGAGGTTGTGGTGGTTGTGGTGGTTGTGGAGGTTGTGGTGGTTGTGGTAGTGCTGGTAGTTGTGGTGGTTGTAGTGGTTGTGGTGGTGGTGGTGGTTGTGATGGTGGTTGTGGTGGTGGTGGTTGTGGTAGTTGTGAAGGTTGTGGTGGTTGTGGTGGTGGTAGTGGTGTTGTGGTAGTTGTGTGCTTGTGGTGGTTGTGGTAGTGCTGGTAGTTGTGGTGGTTGTAGTGGTTGTGGTGGTGGTGGTTTGTGGTGTAGTTGTGGTGGTTGTGGTGGTGGTAGTGGTGGTAGTTGTGGTGGTAGTTGTGGTGGTTGTGGAGTGGAGGTAGTTGTGGTGGTGGTAGTGGTGGAGTTGTGGTGGTTGTGGTAGTGGTTGTAGGTGTGGAAGATGTGGTGGTGGTAGTTGTGGAAGTTGTGGTAGTTGTTGTGGTAGTGGTGGTAGTTGTGGTGGTGGTAGTTATTGCGACCCAGAATGGCCAATATATATACATGTTTATATGATTTTTAATGTATATTTTCTTATAATTTATATTGTGATTTTTCATAATTTCTAAATCGTTAATACTTTTATATTATTATTTGACTATTTGAATTAGCTATTTTAGTAGGTGATGTAACATTAGTAGGTGATGTAACATTAGTAGGTAGATGTAACATTAGTAGGTAGATGTAACATTAGTAGGTAGATGTAACATTAGTAGGTAGATGAAAGATGTAACATTAGTAGGTAGATGTAACTTTAGTAGGTAGATGTAACATTAGTGGGTAGATGTAACATTAGTAGGTAGATGTAACATTAGTAGGTAGATGTAACATTAAATATTGTGCTCAAGTGTGTTGTAGATGCCCAAGTTGGCTAACTACCGCTTATGACATTTCGCTTGTTATATTGCTGGCGTCTAGTTGCTGTGAGCCAGTCGGTGGCCTGACCATACCTGAGGTGGGTGGCTGCTCCATTCCTCGAGAGCACTACGCAGCTGGACATCGTTGTGTCAACACTTCTCTCCTGTCTCTGCTTGTTTCTCACCATTTAGACTCTGTGTGGAGAGTATGTGTTCGTGGTGAGAGAAACATACTTCTCAGGACTCTGTGTAACTCTGTTCACAGAGGATAGACTAGACAGTGATTTTCGACGTTTTCTGGGTTGTGTGTCACATTGACACTCTGAGATAACTCAGGTCTCCCAGCTACAGCTCCTGGCCTAATTCGATAAGGCATCTGTGCACCGTCACAGTTTGGGATTGTTTATGTTGAACTTAGCTTCAGTAGAAAGGAGTTTTGTGACTGTTTGGAGGATCATTGATGGTCCCCAGTTAGGTCGTTATTCTATCTCCTGGTTCCTGACGCTGTGTTGCTGTTGCCTGTTATATTGCTGTTCTGCGATTGGTCATTTTACTGGTCAATCAAGCTGTTGTGATTGTCAGTTTGTTAGAAAGCTAGCTTATGAGAAGTTCAGCTGAACACTGGTTGAGTCTTAGAGTTACCTGGAGATCACTCATACACAATATATTCTTATTTGCATATATCTGTATTATTGTAATTACTGACATTGTACCTGATGGTACTTCAGAGTCATTTGGATATATGTGCCCTCAGCACAGCCTTATGGTATATGAGAGCAGTGTAGGAGCTAACCTCCTAATTAATATCTTTAACATATTTATATTTGATTTACTTTGCTACCCTAGATTTTCTCACTTTGATAATAAACATTTTAAATATATTTCTTTAGTTAGTATCCTCTCAGTTGGGATCCAATGGTGATATTGATAATATGTCGGATAACTGGACCAGGATAGAGAGTTTGTTACAAAGCCCAGTAACAGGCTGGATGCTAGAAAGGGCATCCTTTCTAGTGTTCACTGGAGATGTCTATTAATAATAGATATCGTGTCTTTTGTAACAGTAGTGGTGGCATTTGTGGAAGTTGTGGTAGTGGTGGTAGTTGTGGTGATTATGGTAGTTGTGGTGGTTGTGGTGGTGGTCTGTAGTGGTGGTGGTTGTGGTAGTAGTGGTAGATGTGGTGGTTGTGGTAGTGGTGCATAATATATGTATACATATATATATATATATATATATATATATATATATATATATATATATATATATATATATATATATATATATATATATATATATATATATATATAATTTTTGACATATTGTACCATTGTATTCTTGTTCATGTTTGTGTTTTCTATAAATGTATTCTGTCTATTAATAAGCATTTATATATGCATGTGTATATAGGATGGTGGTAGGAGAAGTGGAATTTTTCAAATGGAATCAGGAAGAAATCAAATATTCTTCCTTGAGCCTTTTTATCCACTTCTCCGAGCTATGGGTCCCACAATTTGCACAAAGGTGGCCCCATCCTATATATATAATATATATATATATATATATAATATATATATATATATATATATATATATATATATATATATATATATATTATATATATATATATACAAAAAAACCACTATAGAAAAAATAGAGGAATTCAACTTTGACTACTCACATTATCAAGAACTATAACAGGAAACATGAAAGAAGGGACTTATATAAGGTGAATTACCTCACAGTCACATCACACTAAAAGACAACACCTCCGTCACATCACACTAACAAAGACAACACCTCACAGTAGTAACACTCCGACTCTGTGAAGAGGAACATAAGAAAATCCTCATTTATCCCTGATGAAATTAATATTAGTAAAGGATGAGTATATAGCTCAATGTAACCAAAAAATATTCCCAATGCCTCAAAGATTTTTTTAAGTCTTATGATTCACTTTTGAATAATAAAATTTGCTCTTACTAAAGCAGATAAAATAAATCAATTGTAATTATGAAAGGAAACCGATTACCAAAGATAAAATGAATAACCTCCTAGATGATTTGAAACCTATTCCTAAACTTAGAAAGAATCCCTTAGAAACTGTTAACAAATTTCAATAAAACAATAAAACATCTATTGAAGGGCAAAGATGAATTAATTAAAAAATTTACTTCACTAATCCATCTTTACCTTATATGTATGGATTAATATAAACACACAAACCTGGTAATCCTGTTAGACCAATTATTATCTATAAGTTCAGTTTCTTATAAACTTTCTAAATGGCTTGTTGATATTTTGAGCCCAATTGTTGGAAAAATTTCTAATTTAATGTTAAAAACAACTTAGATTTAGTTGATAAATTAAGCACCTTGACTGATTTAAATGATTTCAATGGTTAGTTTTGATGTTACCTCCTTGTTTACAAAAGTTCCAGTTGATGATTTACTAAGTTTCTTATCTGAAGAACTGGTTATATGATTTACCATTGCAGTTCTATTCATTAACTTATTAAACTTTGTATTGTTGATGCAAAATTTGTATTTTAATGATGAGTTTTACACTCAGAAGTTTGGTATGGCAATGGAAATCCTCTTTCACCTGTTCTTAGTAACTATATATGGAATTTTTCGAAACAAGATTGCTTAACACTATCCTTCCCAATGAGCTAAGTGGTATAGATATGTTGATGATATTTTGTGCCTTATGCCTAAGAATGTAGTATAAACCATTTCCTTGTTAAATTAAATAGCTTAGCTCATTCTATAAATTTTACTGTTGAATTCAAGTAAATAACTCATTGCCCTTCCTAGATGTTTTTATTATTAAGGGTAACATTGATTTTAAATTTAAATTTACAGAAAACCTACAAATAATTGTTCCTATGTACACTATTACTCTTCACATCAAGATAGAGTTAAAGTGTCGTTTTTCTTCAATGTTTTTGAGAGCTTTACGTATTTGTAGTCCAAGTTCATAGATGAAGAAATTCTCTAAAATTTATGAAATAGCTAATGATTTAAAATACCCAAGAAACATAATTGATAAATCTTTTAAAATAGCTAGGAATACTTTTTACATCCCAAAAGGGACAACCAACCTTATTCAACCAAAAAATATGTTGGTTCTCCTTACCATAAAAACTTTGTTGATATACCTTCCTTTCTTAAAATTTTAATATCAAAGTTGTATTTAAAATCTTGATACAGTAAAAAGACTTTTGATAAAAATTCCCAAAATGCTGACGGATGTGTCTATAAGATTCCCTGTAAAATATGCGATAAAGTTTATTATGGTCAAACTGGTAAAGTCTTGAACTAAATTAAAACAACATAAATATAGCATTAGAACTGGACAAGATTCTAATGCTCTATTATTCATGTGAAGATTTTAACCATCCAATTGATTTTCAAAATGCTGAGAAGGTTGTATCAAGCAAGTCCATGGTTGAGGAAATATAATAGAATCATGTTTCATTAAAAGCAGTTTTGAAAATAATATGAGATATTTCTTTTGGTTTATATAAATTGGATTCATTTATAATTAATAAAATTTGGGAAGAATTTAATGATAAATTGGACTAATCTTAATTTTGGGAAGAGTTTCAGGTCCTTTCTTATGTTCCTCTTCACAGAGCTGTGAGATGTTACGCTACTGTAGGTATCTTTGTTATGGATGGCTGTATGATCTTTGTTATGTGATGTGACTGTGAGTGTATCTCGCCCCTTATATAAGCCTTCTTGTCATGTTTGCTGTTATAGTTCCTTGATAATGTGAGTAGTCACAGCGCTTGGAATTCTTTATTTTTTCATAGTGGTTGTCTTCAATATATATATATATATATATATATATATATATATATATATATATATATATATATATATATATATATATATATATATATATATATATATATATATATATATATATTATAATTATATATTAATTATTATATTATATTTTTATTATTGTCAATTATTATTATTATTATATTATTATATTAATATTATGTATTATTATTATTATTATTTTTATTACATCATCAACTGTATAATTTTGATTATTCTCTTTATTTGCTATAAGTTTCTTAGCTAGTGGGTTTACTCCATTATTAAATGATGGAGGGAGGGAAGGGAGGTGACGGAGGGAGGGAGGAAGGAAGTGATGGAGGGAAGGAGGTGAATAGGGGAGGGGAAGGAGGTGATGGAGGGAGATAGGGAGGAAGGAGGTAATGCTGGGGTAAGTAGTGGATGATTCCACCCTACTACCATCCTCCAGGGGGTACCATCCTCCAGGGGGGGTACCATCCCTCCAGGGAGGTCCATCCTCCAGGAGGCCATCTCGGGGATACATACTCCAGGAGGTACCATCCTCCGGGGAGGTACCATCCCCCAGGGGGGGTACCATCCCAGGAGTGCATCCTCCAGGGAGGTACCATACTCCAGGGAGTACCATCCCCCGGGAGGTACCATCCTCAGGAGGTACCATCCTCCGGGAAAGGTACCATCCTCGGAGGTACCATCCTCCAGGGGGGCCATCCTCCGGGGAGGTACCATCCTCCGGGAGGACCATACCCCAGGGGGGTTACCATCCCCCAGGGGTACCATTCCAGGAGGTACCATCCTCCAGGAGGTACCATACTCCAGGAGGTACCATCCTCCGGGGAAGGTACCCATCCTCCGGGGAGGACCATCTCCAGGAGGTACCATCCCCAGGGGTCCATCCCCAGGGAGGTACCATCCCCAGGAAGGTACCATCCTCCAGGGGGGTACCATCCCCAGGGAAGAACCATCCTCCAGGGAGGTACCATCCTCGGGAGGTACCATCCCCAGGGAGTACCATCCTCCAGGGGTCCCAAACCCGGGGTACCATCCTCCAGGAGATACCATCCTCAGGGAGGTCCACCTCCGGGGAAGTACCATCCTCCAGGAGGTACCATCCCCCAGGGAGGTACCATCCTCCAGGATACCATCCTCCAGGGAGGTCCATCCCCCAGGGAGGACCATCCTCCAGGAATTACCCATCCTCCAGGAGGGTCCATCCCCGGGAGGTACCATCCCCCAGGGAGGTACCATCCTCCAGGGAGGCCATCCTCCAGGGAGGTAACCATCCCCAGGGAGGTACCATCCTCAGGGGGGTACCATCCTCCAGGGAAGGTACCATCCTCCCGAAGTCCACCTCCAGGGAGGTCCATCCTCCAGGAGTCCACCCTCCAGGGAGGTACCATCCCTCCAAAGGTACCATCCTCCGGGGAGTACCATCCTCCAGGGATCCATCCTCCAGGGAAGGTACCATCCTCCAGGGGTACCACCCTCCGGGGAGTACCATCCTCCGGGGAGGTCCACCCTCCGGAGGTACCATCCTCAGGGAAAGGGGTACCATCCTCAGGGAGTAATCCCCCAGGGAGTCCAT
The DNA here is from genome assembly GCA_009830355.1 of Cherax destructor. Lineage (NCBI taxonomy): Eukaryota > Metazoa > Arthropoda > Malacostraca > Decapoda > Parastacidae > Cherax > Cherax destructor. Next base: position 2,315 of record WNWK01026746.1, on the reverse strand, counting down.
CCTCCGGGAGGTACCATCCTCCAGGAAGGGTACCATCCTCCAGGAGGTACCATCCTCCGGGGGTACCACCCTCCAGGATACCATCCTCCAGGAGGTACCACCTCTTCAGGGAGGTACCATCCTCCGGAGGTACCACCCTCCAGGAGGTACCATCCTCCAGGGAGGCCCCCTCAGGAGGTACCCCCCTCCAGGGGGTACCACCCTCCAGGGAGGACCATCCTCCGGGGAGGACCACCCTCCGGGAGTACCATCCTCCAGGGAGTACCATCCTCCAGGGAGGTACCATCCTCCAGGAGTACCACCGTCCAGGGGTACCATCCCCCGGAGTACCATCCTCCAGGAAGGTACCACCCTCCAGGGCCCCTCAGTCCACCCTCCAGGAGGTGACCCCGGGAGGTCCCCCCCTTTCCAGGGAGGTACCACCTTTCCAGGGAGGTACCATCCTCCAGGAGGTACCATCCTCCGGGAGGCCCATCCTCCAGGGGGGTACCACTCGGGAAAATGCCATCCTCCAGGGAGGTACCCCCCTCCAGGAGGTACCACCTCCAGGAGGTACCACCCTCCAGGGAGGTACCACCCTCCGGGGAGGCCATCCTCCAGGAGTCCCCACCCTCCAGGAGGTACCATCCTCCAGGAGGTACCACCCTCCAGGAGGTCCATCCTCCAGGGAGGTCCACCCTCCAGGAGGCCATCCTAGGGAGGACCACCCTCCAGGGAGGTACCACCCTCCAGGGAGGCCATCCTCCAGGGAGGTACCACCCTCCGGGGGAATAACCTCCGGGGAAAGGTCCATCCTCCGGGGGAACCCCACCCTCGGGGGCCCCCCCCCAAGGCACCCTCGGGGGGCCAAACCTCCGGAGGGCCCCCCCCCGGAACCCCCGGGGCCTTTCCAGGGGCCCATCCCAGGGGGACATCCCGGGGGGCCATCTCAAGGACCCCGGAGGACCACCCCCCAGGGGACCACCTCAGGAGGCCCCCTTCCCGGGGCCCCCCCAGGGAGGCCCCACCCCGGGAAAAACCATCCTCCAGGGGCTACCCCCAGGAGGCATATCCTCCAGGGGGAAATATCCTCCAGGAGGCACCACCTCAAGGGGGCACTACCCCCCAGGGGGGCCACCCCCCGGGGGGCACTACCCCCCGGGGAGGCACCATCCTAGGCCCATCCCCCGGGAGGCATACCCCCCGGGGAGGCACATCCTCCAGGTGTGAGTGTCAGTGGCTGGGGTCCCGAGCCCCCCCTCCCTTTTTGAAAAGCTGCGACCCGCCCTGATTAAGGCTCAGGTCTTTGTTTTTGGACTGGTCAGGAAAAAGCATTTTTGGGCACCTCATTGGGGGATGCGGGAGGACGATAAAGGCGGGGAAACAACGGGGAGGGGATTCTGGCGGAGCTCTCCCGGCGGACTCTGGGCTGGCATTCTGGGGGCTCTGGCCTGGGGGAGCCTGGGGAAACGCGGGCTCTGGCCTGTGTGCAGGCTCTGGGCGGGAATTCTGGCGGGCCTCCCTTGGGGGAAGCCTGGGCGGAAATTCTGGCGGAGCTCTGGCCTGGCCCCGGAGTTTGGGGCCCGCTCGGGCGGGACCTGGGCGGCCGGGCGGGGGACATTCGGGAGCCTGGCCTGGGGCGGAGCCTGGGCGGGAACATTCGGGGGAGCCTGGCCTGGGCAGGTTTGGGCACAGATTCCAGGGGGGTTCACCCCCCCTGTGACCACCCCACTGCCCAAAATTCCCCCGGTGCGGGATTGACCCCCTCTTTTGCCAGTGACCTCCCACCCCCCCTCCCCCAAAATCCCCCCCGTCTGTATGCGGGCGCTTATGATTCTTTTTCGGCGGGGGTGTCTGATCTTCTCTGTCTGAGACTGGCTGGTGCTGCAGCCTCCCCGGCGTATGAGATGCTGTGGTCGGTGTGATGGGGGGCCGTTGCGTGCTGGGGCCGTGGCTGCGGCCATGATGCGGCTGGGGCCGTGCTGCGTGCTGGGCCTGCTGCGTGCTGGGGGGCTGTGTCTCCCGGGAGGAATGATGGCGGTATGCTGCAGTGGATGAGGATTTGTCTGTGTGCCAGGCAGGAGAATCACTATGAAGGACTGCCATCCTGGAAGGGGCGCCCTGAGGATGGCTCCGGTGCTGGGCCAGCGGTGGGGGGGTATAAGGACGCATCTGGCCCCCCCTTACACATAGGGGGATGTCCTGCCCCCAGGACAATTAAGGGGGAAAATTTTTTCCCCCTATTTTTAAAAGGGGTTTTTCCCTGGGGAAAAGGGCCCTGAAAAGTCAAGTGAAAAAGCCCCTTTTTTTTGGGGGGAGTGAATCCTATAGTGGCA
>WNWK01026745.1:0-27036 GCA_009830355.1 Cherax destructor | reverse complement strand
TGCATTGTGTTTTTAAAGGAAAAAACATTTTAATTTCATTTGCATGTTTGGTTGGTCATGGGCCCCCAAGACTGTGCATTCTGCCTTGGCGCAATATTTCATGGAGGGCCCAAAAACAAAACACACTGTTGTGGTGTAAGGATCCTTTGAACTTGTAAACGGTGCCCCAAAAGATATAAACTGAGGACAGAAGCTCAAGGCAGTCAAAAGTTGCGGTACATTGCGGGGGGGGGGGGGGGGGGGGGGGGGGGGGGGGGGGGGGGGGGGGGGGGGGGGGGGGGGGGGGGGGGGGGGGGGGGGGGGGGGGGGGGGGGGGGGGGGGGGGGGGGGGGGGGGGGGGGGGGGGGGGGGGGGGGGGGGGGGGGGGGGGGGGGGGGGGGGGGGGGGGGGGGGGGGGGGGGGGGGGGGGGGGGGGGGGGGGGGGGGGGGGGGGGGGGGGGGGGGGGGGGGGGGGGGGGGGGGGGGGGGGGGGGGGGGGGGGGGGGGCCCCCCCCCCCCCCCCCCCCCCCCCCCCCCCCCCCCCCCCCCCCCCCCCCCCCCCCCCCCCCCCCCCCCCCCCCCCCCCCCCCCCCCCCCCCCCCCCCCCCCCCCCCCCCCCCCCCCCCCCCCCCCCCCCCCCCCCCCCCCCCCCCCCCCCCCCCCCCCCCCCCCCCCCCCCCCCCCCCTAAAATAAATACCCTCTTCACCACATAAAGGGAGCCTCCCTTGAAGAGGATTGGAGTTATAAAATTTGATTAAGCCCGGGATGTTTAACTTTCAGTTTTCCAAATGACTACTTTAACACTGAGCTCATTGTTTATATTCAACTCATCTTCAATCATTTTAAGAATAGTTTCAAGGCAAAATATTCAATAATAGTTATTAGGAATTTTGGACTGTTTAAAACAACAGCATCAGCTAGCTGATGTTGGTCAATCTCATCCACTGCTTTACGAGCAGACAAGAAAACTAAGATCAAACAGTTTTTTAGTCAGAGGGTTTTTTTCTACTTTCTGACTGATGTATTTAAATTTTGGGTTTTTCCATGTTTTAAACTTATTCACTGTGGATTTTGATGATATACTGCACTAGTAGTCCATTAATGCGGGTTTTTCTTAGTTTACCTTAGAAGACTTAGGATACCTGAGTAGTGAAAGGCAGAGAAGAAAGTTTTTAGAAAATCAACAGGACTTTTTGGGGAAATTTTTTCCACATAGGGGCCACGTCAAATAAGAAAGGGTTTAAAGGAGGGGAATTTATAATCAGTCCCCGGCCTGAGTCATGTGTTCAGTCCATGATGAAGCCACTGTGTGGCAAACGTTTCCTCAATAAAGAACCCAAGTGTTGCATATGTGTCTAATTTATAACTTGGGGCTCTGAACCATTCATCTCACCCTGTCTGACACAAACATCTTAACTTGATACAAACGAATTCTTCAACATTTTGTCCAACCTTGGACGAAGCCCTCTACTGTGGATGGTACCACTATGATCCCGCCTCCGCTGTTCCCCACCTACGAGAAAAGCCACCTCTACGGACATGTGCTGTACTTTTACAAGATTGATGGACTGAACACATCACCCAGGCCGGGGGACTGATTACCTCAAACCCCCCTCCCCTTTTACACCTTTCTATTTTTATTGACTGATGAAGCCACTGTGTGGCAAAACTTTTCCCCAAAAAAAAGTCCCCAAAGTTTATATGTGCTAATTTATAACTTTGGTCTCTGAACCATTCATACACCCTGCTACACAGCAACATCTGGGAACTTGATAAAAACAATTTTAAACACTTGCCCAAACCCTTGGACAAGACCCTACTCATAGTGGATGGTACCATTGACCCCGCCCCCGCTGCTTCCCCTCACCTGACTACAGAAAAAGCCACCTTACACATGTGCTGTATTTTTCCCAAGAGATGGACTAACACATCATCCAAGCCGAGGGACTGAACCCAAACTCCTCCTCTCCACCCCTTTTCTACTTTGTATTGACTGATGAAACCACGTTAAATGTTTCCTCAATAAAGATCCCCAAGTGTTGCATATGTGTTAATTTATACCTGCAGTACACTGAAGGCTTTTATAAGATTTCAAGTTTTGGTTTAACAGATTATTTTCTATTGTTCACTGATGAAATTATCCAGGTTTAGGTTGTCTGAAGAACCTGTAAAAACCCTTTGGGAAAAAAAATTAAAAAGGAATCATCGGGGTCAGTCATTTTTTGGTTTGGTTTTGATGGGTGGGGGGAAAGGGGAAAGGGGGGCAGCAATGAAGGTTTCAGCCTCCAGACTCGGGTATGAGGAAATATGGCAGAGGTTTTCCCTCACTTAGGTTCATCTGCATCTTATGATTATATCGGGTGCTCCTTCATTCCTCCTTGCCCATGGGACAGCTGACTGTAGCTGTGGGGGTAGATTAAAAAAACTAGGTCGGTTCAATTTGTAGTATAGTTTATCTGGCAGTGGAGTTGGGTTTTGGGGTAATGGCCTTATTGTTTATTACAAATTTGGTTAGCTTATCACAGTTTTATATCATCTTAGGTTTCCAAATATTTTGTTATTGGGTCTTAACTGTTAAGCCATTCCAGAAAACCTGTTAACTTAAAAAAAATGTGAAGATGAAATGATTAACACTGAAAGTATGGGGGCTGTCTTAGAAAGTATGCAAAAAAAGAGGGGAAACAAAAAAGGGAAAAAAATATAAGGATATGTACTGTGAATGATAACAAAAAAAATTTTAGAAAAGGAGACTACTGTGTTTCCATTTTTAAACCCCTTTGGGGGGGTTATGGTCGTACAAGTACGTTTTACGCACGGGGGTTATTGACGTACTAGTACGCCAAATTCAGTGCCCGTAAATCCAGAAACAGGCTGTTAGGCCTAGATGTGATAGAATGGGTCTGTGGGTCAGTGTGCACATTATAAAAATTCCCACCACACAGTGCATAATGGGGAAAAAAAAACCTCTGACCGTGTTTTTGGTTTAAAACAGCGACTTTGCAGTCTTTTTTCAGGTTTTTTGTTATATTCTCGTTTTCTTGGTCTATTTTATAGAATGGAAGATATATTACAGAAATAGAGATGATTTTGATTTTTTACAATAAAAGTACCTTTAAATTGAGCTAAAATAGGAAAATTTCGATTTTTTACGATGTTCAAAAGTAAACAAACACACCATGCCTCCCAAAACACATCAACTGGCGAGTCTAATATTCATGCACAAGTGCTCTAATATTTTTATACCATTTTTTCAGTGATGCAGTTGATACATAACAGTAAATCCTCTATTTTTTTTTGAGAATAAAATTCAAAAAGGAAAAAAAAGTAATGTAAGAGGTGCCTGGAGACATGACTAATGAACAGAGAAGATGTTATTTTAGTGCCAGGAATGTCTGCCTTGTTTATTATTGACCCTATTTTGAAATTGGATGTTTTAAATTTTCGTGAAATTGGCCAAATTGCCATTTTTTGACCACTATTTTGGGTAGTTGAAATTGGTAAAAGGCGGCTTTTTACTCAATCGATAGAAGAAAGGGGGTTCAGGGAAAAATATAATTTTAGTAGATGAAACATTGGGAAATTTCCAAAATAGGGCTCAAAATGGGCGAAATCGCGGATGCGTAAGTGTCATGGCTACCGCAAATTGGAAAAACATAATTCTGTTAGTTTTGATCAAACATCATTTTTGTGGATTATGATCGGAAAGATTCTCTATCATTCCATAAGAATTTTTTTTTTTTTTTTAAAATTTGTGGACCCTGAGAACGAGTTTCAGAGAGACCCCTTGGCCCCCCCAAAGGGGAAAATACTATTTCTACCTTGGGAAAATTTTTCTTTAAATGAGAAACATCAAAAGTGTCTTCAGTAAGAGACATATCTTAAAGTGGCTTGATCCACCATTAATTAAATTAAAATAAAGAAAATGTTGCCTTATGAAAAGATTATAAATTTGGAAATTCAAATGTACTTAATACACTGTGGGTTTTTACCTTGAATCATGCAGCACCCACACCTTTAATAAATGTTTCCCGTCACAATTTCCCTGAAGATTTCCACCGGGAGCACTTGTTGTCAATTAAAGAACATATGTACTTGAAACTTGTTGCTTCAAACTGAGGGAAAAAATTAATATTATTATTATTATTATTATTATTATTATTTTTAATATTATTATAATTATTATTATTATTGTTGTTGCTGATGTTTTTTGAACATATCGCCGCTTCACTAAGGCAGGGTGACCCAAAAAAAAACCACCATCAGTCATACATAATCACTATTTTTGCAGAGGCGCTCACATACAAGATCAGATGTTACTCCAAACAGCCAATATCCCAAACCCCTCGTTTAAAGGGCAAGCACTGTACTTCCCACCTCCAGGATTCAAGTCCAGCTAACCATTTTCCCTGAATCCCTTCACAAATATTACCCTGCTCACACTCCAACAGCTCATCAAGTCCCAAAAGCCATTCGTCTCCATTCACTCCAACATGCTCACATATGCCTGCTGAATGTCCAGGCCCCTTTTCACACAAAACCTTTCACCCCTCCTCCATCCTTTTTATGATGAGTCCTACCCCTCCTTCCCTACACTTCAGATTTATATACAGTAGACAGTCATTTAGCATGAGTTTATGTGGCACAATTTGGGTATTGCACGATTGAAGAATTGTGGCACATTTTTATCTAACACTACGTTAAATTAACTTTACACGGTTCGCGGGAGGGGAAAAATTTTGAGCGCGTGGTCGCCCGCGGTGGATTACACCATTGAGTCAGTGGGGAGACCTACTGTATTTCCCACCCCCCTCACTTACTCACACCACCCTCCCAGCCTTCAGTTTGGTTCATACATTGCAGGATGACAATAATCAGGAAGCTCGCGTGTTTATTTACAGAACCGTCATTTAGCACAGTAGTTACGTTCCTGAAAACGTCGTGTTAGATAAATTTGTGTTAGATAATTATCGTGATGTATTATGTTGTTTTTACTGCTTAAGACTACAAATGTAACAGAAATAATAGTATTTACCTTAAATTGTGGGTGCTGGTGTTTGTGGATGATTGGGAAGAGAGTGGAGAGTTATGCTGTGGCCCTACTGGGCTGGGGTGGATGGTAGAGGTCTGGAACTGAAGTCGATGGTTGTACTGAGTGTCTAACTTTAAGTCATTCAGTAAGTCAGTTAAGTCATTCAGTAAGTCAGTCAAGTCATTCAGTAAGTCATTCAAGTCATTCAGTAAGTCAGTCAATTCATTCAGTAAGTCAATAAGTCAGTCAAGTCAGTCAGTAGTCATTCAGTGTCAGTCAAGTCATTCAGTAAGTCAGTCAGTCAGTCTTTTAGTAAGTAAGTCAGTTAGTCACCCACTCAAACTTTGCAATTCCTAGACTTAAAACGCTAAACCTTTCTTGTCATTTGCGGGAACACTTGTATGCTTACTGGGTAGATTTATGAAAATGCAAAGAAAATGAGAAAATGTATGTAAATAAGCACAACGAGCTTTCTGATTATTGTCGTCCTGCACGCGTATGAACCAAACTGAACGGTGGGAGGGATGCGTGGGTGGGTGAGGTTGGCGGGGGATAGCAGTGGGGATCCCCACTGACTCAATGGTTTAACCCCACCGCGGCGACCGCGGCTCAAAAATTTTTCCCCTCCCGCGACCGTGTATTATCATTTTTACTTCATGTTAGATAATAATGTGCCGAAATTTCTTCAATCGTGCAATACCCGTAACGTGCAACATAATCGTGTGCTAAATGACGGTCTACTGTACATACATTTTCTCATTTTCATTGCATTTTGATAAATCTGCCAAGCAATCATGGCACCCAGTAGACATACAAGTGTTCCGCAAGTGAATGACTTACTGAATGACTTGGGCTGAGCTTGCTGAATGGCTGACTGACTTACTGAATGACTTGACTGACTTACTGAATGGCTTGACTGACTTACTGAATGACTTGACTGACTTACTGAATGACTTGACTGACTTACTGAACGACTTGACTGACTTACTGAATGGATTGACTGACTTACTGAATGACGAAAATTAGACACTCAGTACAACCATCGACTTCAGTACCAGAACCTCTACCATCCACCTCAGCCCAGTAGGGCCACAGCATTGATCATAAATTAACTTGGCCAATATCATACACAATTCAAGAAGACCAATTTCAAAATAGGGTTGAGAATTAACAATGCAAACATTTCTAGCACTAAAATCAAAAATTTCTCTGTTCATTAGTCATGTCTCCAGGCCCCTCTTATATTACGCTTGCTTTCCATTTTGAATTTCTTAACACAAAAAATAGAAGATTTACTGTTATGCAGACTACTGATTATTGTAAAAATGGTATAAACAATATCAGCGCATTTCTAAAAGCATATTAGACCCCCAGCTGACGTGTATTGGATGCATGACATGATTTTTTACTCTTGAACACTAGCAAAATCCAACATTTCCGCTATTGTGAGCTCAATTTCAAGGTACTTTAGTCCGTAAACCATTTAAAATCATCTCTAAATTCTGTAACAATCCTCCATATAGAATGGAGGATATATTACACCAAGAAAACGAGAATATAACCATAAATACCATATGAAAATACACTACAAAGTAGCTGTTTTATACGAAAAACACGGTCGCAGTTTTTTCTCATTTTCACTGCGTGCTGCAGGATTCTTTTTTTACTGTCCACACTGACCACTCAGACCCATTTCTCAAAGTAGGTCTACCAGCTCTCTCTCACAGGACTGGAAGCAGCTAGAATTTTGATGTAAATATTAGGACCGACACTGGCTTGCAAGCCGTAATATTAAAGGACTAACAGTGAAAGCGTTAAGGGTTAATATTAGTGTCAGAACAAAGATTGGCTATAAAATCACAAGAACTACTGTCAATTGTAATTATCAGAACATAAAAATTATGCAAATAAAAAAAAAAAAAGAACAGGTATATCGGCAACTTTTCTGCAACCGGCAGGACTCTATATTGCCGTCACATGAGCATCTAGTGCCAACTTCACCATTTTATATCTCAAAAAGTTCTGACTCTAATTTTTTTTTTGGGGGAGGGAGGGGGTTTTACTATACACAGAAAATTGCCCTATGTTTAAAAAAAAAAAGTCAAAATATTTGGAGTGCTAGCAGTAAAACAGAGATCAATGTTTAAACAGTCAAAGGGCTAATCAAAGAATGACGGTACTTAGCTTGCAATTAGGCTACACAGTGTTGAAATAAAAAACTGACACTTATAGACCTATGCCTTTTTTTTGGTTCATAGATTTTAAGCCAACATAATCTAGCTTTTATTATACAGTGGACCCCCGGAGTTCGTAGGCGTCGGAGTTCGTAAAATTTGGAGTTCGTGATATTTTTTCGGAAAAATATTGGTTCGGTGTTCATGGATCCGCTCGGAGTTCGTGATTCGTCCTGGACACGTACGTGTGGCCCGAGCGGGCCCGACACTCCATTGGAGTCAGTGTGCCATTGTTTACCAGCGAGTGAGCACCACCCATGCATTCATACCATACATTTTGTCATTATTCCATTGTTTATAGTGTCAATCTAAATAAGCCACCATCCCCAAGAAACTTCTAGTGCCAGGCCTGTGGTAAAGAAATGTTAGAAATATGGTAGAACTAAAAAAGAGATCATTGCAAAATATGAGAGGGAGTTCGTGTCGCTGAGCTGGCCAGGCAGTAGGGAAAAAGCATACAACCACGCTCCATTGTGGCCAAGGGAAAGGAAACCAAGGACGCTTTTTTGCGAAAGGAGAAAGTATGGTCACAAACAGAGATCGCAAATTGCAAGGCAATGCATGTTTCCTCAAAAAAATGCCTGCAAACGAGGCGGGAAGTGAAATTAAAGCCAGCAAAGGCTGGTTTGACTGATTTAAGAAGCGTACTGGCATACACAGTGTGAAAAGGGGATGGTGAGGCAGCCAGTTCAGACAAACTTGCTGCTGAAAAATATGTGCATGAATTCAAGGGGTACATAGAGGCTGACAATTCAAACCCCAACAAGTGTTCAATTGTGACGAAACAGGCCTGTTTTGGAAGAAACTGCCAAACAGGACCTACATTACACAGGAGGAAAAGGGACTGCCAGGACAAAAGCCTATGAAAGACAGGCTAACTCTTATGTTGTGTGCTAATGCTAGTGGGGATTTCAAAGTGAAGCCTTTACTCGTGTATCACTCTGAAAATCCCAGAGTGTTCAAGAAGTACAGTGTTGCCAAGGCTAATTTGTGTGTGATGTGGAAGTCTAACAATAAGGCATGGGTTACGAGGGAAATTTTCCTTGATTGGTTCAATGAAGTGTTTGGCCCCAGTGTGAAGAAATACCTCCTGGAAAATAAATTACCACTTAAGTGCCTCCTGGTAATGGACAATGGTCCTGGTCATCCTCCAGACTTGGAAGAGCAAATTGTGGAGGATTTGAAGTTCATCAAAGTGAAGTTGTTGCCCCCTAATACAACTCCTTTCCTCCAGCCCATGGACCAGCAGGTCATTTGTAACTTCAAAACTTTACACCAAAGCAATGTTTCATAGGTGCTTTGACAACCTCAGACACTGCTGTGACCCTAAGAGAGTTCTGGAAAGATCACTGCAATATCCTCAATTGCATAAACCATATAGGGAAGGCTTGGGAGGAAGTGAGCACCAGGACTTTGAAGTCTGCTTGAGAAAATTGTGGCCAGACTGTGTCCCAGAGAGGGATTTGAAAGGTTTGGGGCTGAGCCTCAGGGCCCTGAGCCTGTTGTGGAAAAAATTGTGGCACTGGGGAAGTCCATGGGGTTGGAGGTTACTTGCAAGGATGTGGAAGAGTTGGTGGAGGACCACAATGAAGAGCTAACCACAGCAGATCTGCAAGAGCTTCAACTGCAACAGAAACAGACCACAGCTCAGGAAAGTGATTCAGAGGAGGAGGAAGAGATATGGAGGATGTTGCCTTCTTCAAAGATTAAGGAGATGTGCCAAGTGGAGTAACTTGCAAAGATTTATGGAGCATTATCACCCTAACAAAGATGTTGCAGGCCATGCTGGCAACATGTACAATGAGACTGTGGTGTCCACTTCCAGGGACAACCTGTCTCCCACACATCAACAACTCTTCAATAAAGGTAAGTGACATGTTATTACTGTTTAGTTCTTATGTCTCATTGTTTTCTGTGTAATTTAATGTATATTTGTTGTACAAAAAATAATTTATTTTAATACTTTGGGTGTCTGAACGGATTAATTTTATTTCCATTACAGTGGACCCCGCTATTCGACGGCTCGAGTCGAACAAATCGTCATTAAAACAAGAAAATCGATATCGTCATGCGAACAAAATATCATGATTCGAACAAGTGTGTCCATCACCTGTCCGCCCAGGCGCTTGGAGAGCCAGTCCCTCCTTGTTTACACTCCAGAGAACAATACCCTGCACGCTCATCAGACATTTCACACTTAATTATAATTGTTTGAGTTTGTTCATTAAGTGTGAGGCAGTGGTGAGAGGCAGGGTGAGAGGTAGTGGTGAGAGGCAGTGGTGGTTGGAGACAGTGGTGGTAGAGGCAGTGGTGAGAGGCAGTGGTGGTAGAAGCAGTGGTGGTAGAGGCAGTGGTGAGAGGCAGTGGTGAGAGGCAGTGGTGAGAGGCAGTGGTGAGAGGCAGTGGTGAGGCAGTGGTGGTTGGCAGTGGTGAGAGGCAGTGGTGGTTGGCAGTGGTGAGAGGCAGTGGTGGTAGAGGCAGTGGTGAGGAGGCAGTGGAGGTGGAGGCAGTGGTGAGAGGTGGTGGTGAGAGAGTGGTGAGGCGAGTAGATGTAGAGGCAGTGGTGGTAGAGGCAGTGGTGAGAGGCAGTGGTGGTAGAGGCAGTGGTGGTAGAGGTAGGTGGTGAGGCAGTGGTGGTAGAGGCAGTGGTGGAGGCAGTGGTGAGAGGCAGTGGTGAGGAGGCAGTGGAGGTGGAGGCAGTGGTGAGAGGCAGTGGTGGTGAGAGGCAGTGGTGGTGAGAGGCAGTGGAGGTGGAGGCAGTGGTGAGAGGTGGTGGTGAGAGGCAGTGGTGGTAGAGGCAGTGGTGGTAGAGGCAGTGGTGAGGAGGGTGGTGAGAGGCAGTGGTGAGAGGCAGTGGTGGTAGAGGCAGTGGTGAGGGCAGTGGTGAGGCAGTGGAGGTGGAGGCAGTGGTGAGAGGCAGTGGTGGTGAGAGGCAGTGGTGGTGAGAGGCGTGGAGGTGGAGGCAGTGGTGAGAGGCATTGGTGGTGAGAGGCAGTGGTGGTGAGAGGCAGTGGAGGTGGAGGCAGTGGAGGTGGAGGCAGTGGTGAGAGGCAGTGGTGGTGAGAGGCAGTGGTGAGAGGCAGTGGTGGTGAGAGGCAGTGGTGAGAGGCAGTGGTGGTGAGAGGCAGTGGTGGTGAGAGGCAGTGGAGGTAGAGGCAGTGGTGGTTGAGGCAGTGGTGAGAGGCAGTGGTGGTAGAGGCAGTGGTGAGAGGCAGTGGTGGTTGGCAGTGGTGAGAGGCAGTGGTGGTAAAGGCAGTGGTGAGAGGCAGTGGAGGTGGAGGCAGTGGTGAGAGGTGGTGGTGAGAGGCAGTGGAGGTAGAGGCAGTGGTGGTAGAGGCAGTGGTGAGAGGCAGTGGTGGTAGAGGCAGTGGTGAGAGGCAGTGGTGAGAGGCAGTGGTGAGAGGCAGTGGTGAGAGGCAGTGGAGGTGGAGGCAGTGGTGAGAGGCAGTGGTGGTGAGAGGCAGTGGTGGTGAGAGGCAGTGGAGGTGGAGGCAGTGGTGGTGAGAGGCAGTGGTGGTGAGAGGCAGTGGTGAGAGGCAGTGGAGGTGGAGGCAGTGGTGAGAGGCAGTGGTGGTGAGAGGCAGTGGTGAGAGGCAGTGGTGGTGAGAGGCAGTGGTGGTGAGAGGCAGTGGAGGTAGAGGCAGTGGAGGTAGAGGCAGTGGTGGTAGAGGCAGTGGTGGTAGAGGCAGTGGTGAGAGGCAGTGGTGGTAGAGGCAGTGGTGAGAGGCAGTGGTGGTTGAGGCAGTGGTGAGAGGCAGTGGTGGTAGAGGCAGTGGTGAGAGGCAGTGGTGGTAGAGGCAGTGGTGAGAGGCAGTGGTGGTTGAGGCAGTGGTGGTTGAGGCAGTGGTGGTAGAGGCAGTGGTGAGAGGCAGTGGTGGTAGAGGCAGTGGTGAGAGGCAGTGGTAGTAGAGGCAGTGGTGAGTAAAGATTAAATGAAGGTTCGGGAGGGAGTTTTGTAAACAAACCAGTTGTTGTTGTTACCAGCCTGACACGTACGAATTCTGTTCAATCCGTGAAGCTGACAATAATGCACTTAGCATTACAAACTCCGTTTTCTCTTATACTAACACGTCTGAAGGAGGAAAGAATGGGAAGATGTTTTCACAGCTGTAGCGAGAATGCTCGCCACCACCATCCTTCCCAGCCACCACATTCGTAATGACATACATAATTTATTCATTCTAGAGTGTATATCAGGTTTATATGTTATTTATATTGTTTATTATGTCATATTAGATGAATTGTGATAGATAAATAAGCTGTCGAGTTGATAATAGCTTCACAGTGAAGTACTATTTTGTCATGCCTCCTGACAGCAGGAACAGATTAATTGTATTTCCATTATTTCTTATGGGAAAAATTAAATCGCCCCTCGAACATTTCGCATTGAGAACTAGCTCCTGGAATGGATTAAATTGGAATAGCGGGGGTCCACTGTATTTCTAATGGGGAAAATATATTCGGAGTTCGTAATATTCGGTGTTCGGAGTGCCCTCTGGAACGGATTAATTACGAACTCCGGGGCTCCACTGTATACAAATTATTTTCAAAAAATTATTTTATTTTTTAACGAAAAGCAAGGAAATGCATGATAAATGACATCCCTGTTACAGAAGTAGTAGTAGAGTCGTATTAGGAGTAGTGTAGCAGTAGTAGCATATTAGTATGGTATTAGTATAGTAGTAATATAGTATTAGAGTATTACTGTTGTAATAAGAGGTCAAACAACAAGTTGTATGACATCACATGCCATTCCATGCTCTCAAAAGGAAAAATGTCTACTGACAGTTTATTATTATTAGACAAGTTCATGGAACCTGAGCACAGAACGGACAACACAAGCCATGCTCCCAAAGAGGGAAGATTAAAGTAAAGGAAGTTGCAATTAAATTTATATGCAATGTCAGGCAGACAACCTCTCCTAAAAGGATATGAAAACAGTGCTTTTTCTTACTTTCTTTCAAATAAGAATAAAAAAGGGGTAGGCTTGATCTTTGATGAACTTTATACAGAATTTTACAGAATTTAACCCTTTCACTGTTGGTGCCATAGAACTACGGCTTGCAAGCCAGTGTTGGTGCCGTTGTATTATGCCAAAATTCTAGCGGGAGAAAGCTGGTAGACCTACATGTGAGAGAATGGGTCTGCATGGTCAGTGTGCACACTTTAAAAAAAATCCTGCAGCATGCAGTGCATAATAATAATAAATACAACTCCGACCGTGTTTTTGGTTTAAAACGCTGACTTTGAGGTGTATTTTTGTATGGCATTCATGGTTGTATTCTCGTTTTCTTGGTCTCATTTGATAGAATAGAAGATATACAATGGTACCCCGACTTACGATGCTATCATTTTACGTTATTTTCGATAACCGATATTTATAACGTAAAAAAATTGACTGTGATTTACGATATTTGCTTCGTGTAACGACATTCGTACCGGACGTGTCCGCTTGGCGCCCAGCTGAGCGCGCACTCCAGGGAGCGTCAGTGTTCTATTGTTTACAAGTGAGAGTGACCACCCACCCACACCCACGCATTCATACCAGTATACAGTGGACCCTCGGTTAACGAATACCCCGGAAATCGTGCAATTATGTAAGTATAATTTTGTAAGTTCTTGTGGAAGTGTATTTTTGGGGGTCTGAAATAGACTAACCTACGTGAAATTTTTCCTTAAGGAGTAAATTCGTTCGGTAATGGCACTTGAGCAGACTTCAGGAGTGAAGTTTTACGAACTCGGGGTCCACTGTATTGTCATTACAGTGGACCCCGAGTTTCAGTAAAACTTCACTCCTGAAGTCTGCTCAAGTGCCATTACCGAAGCAATTTACCCCCTTTAAAGGGAAAAAATTTCACGTAGGTTAGTCTATTTCAGACCCCAAAATACACTTCCACAAGAACTTACAAAATTATACTTACATAATTGCACAATTTCCGGGTATTCGTTAACCGAGGGTCCACTGTATTCCACTGTTTTTAGTGCTTGCAACTGCTAAATAAGCCACCATGGGCCCCAAGAAAGCTCCTAGTGCCAAGCCTGTGGTAAAGAATGTGCAGGGAGTGAAGCATTCATGCAGGGAGTGTAGCATTTATGCAGGGAGTGTAGCAGGCATGCAGGGAGTGTAGCAGGCATGCAGGGAGTGTAGCAGGGATGCAAGGAGTGTAGCAAGGATGCAGGGAGTGTAGCAGGCATGCAGGGAGTGTAGCAGGCATGCAGGGAGTGTAGCAGGCATGCAGGAGTGTAGCAAAGATGCAGGGAGTGTAACAGGGATGCAGGGAGTGTAGCAGGGATGCAGGGAGTGTAGCAAGGATGCAGGGAGTGTATCAGGCATGCAGGGAGTGTAGCAGGCATGCAGGGAGTGTAGCAGGCATGCATTGAGTGTAGCAAAGATGCAGGGAGTGTAGCAGGGATGCAGGGAGTGTAGCAGGGATGCAGGGAGTGTAGCAAGGATGCAGGGAGTGTAGCAAGGATGCAGGGAGTGTAGCAAGGATGCAGGGAGTGTAGTAGGCATGCAGGGAGTGTAGTAGGCATGCAGGGAGTGTAGCAAGGATGCAGGGAGTGTAGCAAGGATGCAGGGAGTGTAGTAGGCATGCAGGGAGTGTAGCAAGGATGCAGAGAGTGTAGCAAGGATGCAGGGAGTGTAGCAAGGATGCAGGGAGTGTAGTAAGGATGCAGGGAGTGTAGCAAGGATGCAGGGAGTGTAGTAGGCATGCAGGGAGTGTAGTAGGCATGCAGAGAGTGTAGCATTCAAAGAAAAAGGCCAGTAACCCCAGAAAAGAACTTGGTACCTGCAGTGTTAATGGAAGGGGATTCCCCTTCCAAACACTAGCATACTACTCCACCTTCTCCCCTCCTCCCGTCCTCCACACATCAACAACTCTTCAATAAATGTAAGTGACATGTTATTGTACAATATTTACATGTGTATTTAGGTATTATTCATTAAATTCTGTATTATTTAATGTCAAAAAGTTCTAAAAAATATTTTATTTAACTACTTTTGGAAGTCTTGGACGGATTAAATTTATTTCCATTATTTCTTATGGGGAAAATTGATTCGTCTAACGATTGTTTCGCCTTAAAATATGCCCTCTCTGACGGATTAATATCGTAAGTCGGGGTACCACTGTATTACATAAATAGAGATGATTTTGATTGGTTTCACGATGAAAAGTACCTTGAAATTGAGCTCAAAGTAGCGGAAATTCAATTTTTGTCGATGTTCCAAGAGTGTCCAATACGTGTCCAACTGGCCAGTCTAATACACAGTCTCGTTTTCTTGGTCTCATTTGATAGAATGGAAGATATATTACAGAAATGGAGATGATTTGGATTGGTTTCACAATGAAAAGTACCTTGAAATTGAAATCAAAGTAGCGGAAATTTCCGATTTTTGCCAATGTTCAAGAGTAAACAAACAAGGTCACTGTCCAATACGTGTCCAACTGGCAAATCTAATACGCAGTCACGAATGGCTTGACATTATTTATACAATTACAATAATGCAGTAGTCTACATAACAGTAAATTTTCTATTTTTTGTGTGAATAAAAATTCAAAATGGAAAGCAACAGTAATATAAGAGGGGCCTGGAGACATGACAAATGAACAGAGAAAATATTATTTTATTGCCAGGAATGTCTGCATTGTTTATACTGGACCCAAATAGCCAATTTCTGACCACTTTATTGGGTAGCTGAAATCAGTAAATGGGCAGTTTCTTGTACTCAATCGATATAACAGATGGAGTTCTAGCAAAATTGCTATTAGTTTGGTTGACTGGAACAATGGAATTGGCCGAAAATAGGGCTCAAAGTGGGCGAAATCGCTGATGCATATATATCGCTGAGACCGCTAACTTTGCAGGAGCATAATTCTGTAATTTTTCCATCAAATTTTGTAATTTTGGTGACATTACCATTGGGAAAAGATTCTCTATCATTTCATAAGAAAAAAAAAAAAAAAATTAAATTCTTCGACACTGAGAGCAAGTTTGTGAGCTGGGGTCACAACAGTGAAAGGGTTAAATTTTCCTTATTACAGATTTCTTATACCACAATTACACTTAAATTTACTTACTATTGATGGAGGGCAACCAGAATCAACAAGGTAGGATGCAGCAAGAAGGCATCCATCTGCAGAGACTGCCAGACTGTCTGTCATGCCAATGTCTCCCAAGTGGTTCACCAAACGTGACACATGGCCTAAAGCAGGTCTTATTAGGCTATTATTATTTATAATATATAACAAATAATTTCAAGAATCTACAAGCAGATACAATATGAAATTCAGTAATATGTGAAAAAATCTTATGGCAAAATGATGAAAGAGAACTGTGTAAATAAATATAATAATTTTTTTTCTCAACAAACTGGCCATATCCCACCGAGACAGACTGACCTAAAAAGGGGTCTCTAGCCCCTTGCTCCTGGCATTTTAGTCACCTTTTATGACACTTATGGCTTACGAAAGAAGAATTCTTTTCCACTTCCTCATGGAGATAAGAGGAAACAAAGATGAACAAGAATTATTAAGAAAACAGAAGAAAACCCATTAGGGTGTGTAAATATATATGCATGTACAGTGGACCCCTGAGTTTCGGTCACTTCGGAAATCGAACAGTTATGTAAGTGTAATATTGTAAGTGCTTTTGTAAGTGTATTTTTGGGGGTCTGAAATGGACTAACCTACTTGGCATTATTCCTTAACCCATTCAGGGTTTTTGACGTACTAGTACGGCTTACGCACCAGGGCGTTTGACGTACTAGTACGCCTAAATTCTAGCGCCCTCAAATCAAGCAGAAACAGGCTGGTAGGCCTAGATGTGAGAGAATGGGTCTGTGCGGTCAGTGTGCGCAGTATAAAAAAAATCTTGCACCACACAGTGCATAATGAGGAAAAAAAAACTATGACCGTCTTTTTTGTTTAAAACAGCGACTTTGCAGTCTATTTTCGTATGGTATTTATGCTTGTATTCTCGTTTTCTTAGTCTCATTTGATAGAATTGATGATATATTACAGAAATAGAGATAATTTTGACTGGTTTCACGATGACAAGTACCTTGAAACTGAGCGCAAAGTAGTGAAAATGTTCGATTTTTGCCTATGTTCAAGAGTAAACAAATCAAACCATGTGTCCAATACACATCAACTGGGTAGTCTAATATTCTTGCACAAGTGCGCTGATATTATTTATACCATTTTTACAATGATGCAGTAGTATACATAACAGAAAATCTTCAATTTTTTGTGAGAATAAAAATTCAAAATGGAGAGCAAAAGTAATGCAATAGGAGCCTGGAGACGTGACTAATGAACATATAAAATGTTATTTTAGTGCCAGGAATGTCTGTCTTGTTTTTTCTGGACCCTATTTTGAAATTGGCATCTTTTGAAATTTGTGTGAAATTGGCAATATTGCCCATTTCTGACCGCTTTATTGGGTAGTTGAAATCGGTAAATTGGTAGTTTCTTGTACTCAATTGATAGAACAAATGGAATTCTACAATAATAGCTATGATTTTCGTAGACTGAGACATTGGAATTGGCCGAAAATAGAGCCCAAAGTGGGCAAAATCGCTGATGCGTAAATATCTTCGATACCGCTAATTTTGCGAGAGCATAATTCCGTTAGTTTTTCACCAAATTTCATACTTTTGGTGGCGTTATGATCGAAAAAAGATGCTCTATCATTTCATAAGAAAAAATAATTTTTTTTTCCGAAAATGTTTCGACCCTGAGAGAGAGTTAAGAATCGAGGTCTTGACCCTGAAAGGGTTAAGGGAGTAAATTCGTTTGGTAATGGCACTTGAGCAATCTTCTAGAATGAATTATGACCGAAACTCGGGGGTCCACTGTACATGCATGTGTAGTGTGACCTAAGTGTAAGTAGAAGTAGCAAGATATACCTGGCATACCTCATGTTTATGAGACAGAAAAAAGATACCAGCAATCCTACCATCATGTAAAACAATTACAGGTTTCTGTTTCACACTCACTTGGCAGGACAGTAATACTCCCCTGGGTGGTTGCTCTCTACCAACCTACTACCTAGGAGAAATGCATTAATTACTAGTAAATAAAAATGTCCATGTGTGTTGTAAGAGGCTAGTAACCCCTTCTCCTGTATAAATTACTAAATTTAAAAAGAAAAGATTTTGTTTTTCTTTTTATGTCACCCTGCCTTGGTGGGATACAGGCAGTTTGTTAAAAAAAAAAATGTAACTGAAATTGTGTGCAAGTACCAACACTGTAGAGTAAATGACACTTAAGATGCAGTGGATGCTTGTGCGGGCAGAACATGGATATTAATAAAGGTATCCACTGTATCTAAGTGACAATTACTTCACTTAACAAAAACTAGTGTTCTAAAATAAATTTTTTGAAAGGGCTGCTTATTTTATAATTAAGAAACTGTCCCTATGGTTAAAACTTGAGTCATTTTCAGATACACTGAACACCTATAGCATGTAGGAACTTTCTCCACTTCTTTCCAGCAAACTATAATACTACATGACTTCAATTATCCAAAAATTACATGAGGTATTTAACCCTTTGACTGTTTCGGTCCTATTGACCTAATCCTTAGTCTGCGTTAGTGCAACAGTTGTACTAGTAACTGCAACCTCACAATCTTATATTTCTCACAAAACTGATTGTGTATTAATGTAATTAACTTCAAAATTGTATATTAATGTAATTAACTTCATATTTGTTCTAATAATCTGCTACCTCACTATATTAAATTTCTTACTAAATATAATTGTACAACCTATTTTTTACTATATAGTATATATATCTTTTAACTTATCTGTAACCATTTACTTCTATTTTTTTATTTTTAATACATATCTATCATTACCATTTCCCAACCCTAACTATTTACAATATTAGTAATTACTTTTTACTTGAAATTTAATTACAACCTTTTCACTATTGTTTTTCTTTTTATATTCTTATAATCAAACAACTACCTCACTGTGTATGTGACTTAGTTTATATTTTTCTTATAAGCTAATACCAAATAAGTGCAATTATTTACTCATACTTTTAAATACCTTTTTACCATAAGCAAATTTCAGTCACTTTATTTGCTTAATTGTATTCTTATATTCAAACAACTACCTCATTGTGTATGTGACTTACTTTATATTTCCTTTATAAACAACTACCTGATAAGTGCAATCCTTTACTTATATTTTATAAATACCTTTTACCATTAGCCAACTTCAGTCACTTTATTAACTTCAATTTAATCAAAACTACTTTTAATATTAGTCAAAACTGTTTTAACTATTAGTTCAATAGCTCCTTGCATTCATTGACCTCTTATTGCCTTTCATATACTAAAAGTTTCAACCAGTGCAATATTGAATCAAAAATTTCTTTTTCCATACCAATTTAATACTAGTCATTGAAGTTTTTCTAACCATTCATTAGACAGTTAAATTAGTATATCATTAACATTATTCAAATATCCTATATCACTGTAAAAAATTCCTGTAAACACTTGCACATAATTGTTTTAATCCATTAGCAAGTAAGACTTTAATCTAATACCATATCATTAAGTTTAGCATAATCTATTGTTCTCAAGTCTAGTTATAGAATCACACTAAATCCTATGATTACAGGCATTGATCCTGATATCAACCTATTATTAAATGACTTACATGACTCCAACAGCAACTGTAACTATTACACAGCTGATCAAGCAAAGACATTACTCAGAGCCAACAATAACTTAACTATCTTCAATTACAATGTTAGATCTTTGAGCAAACATTATGATGACCTCACAGCACTACTCCAATCCCTACAGTCCAATATGTCAATCATCACACTCACTGAGACCTGGCTAAAGCCTGATACTACAGGTGTCTATGCCATCCCAGGTTACACAGCCATTCACAACTGTAGGACAGACCAGCGCGGGGGTGGAACAGCAATATATTATACAGATCAACTCGAATGTATCAAAAACTCTTGCACAAGGGATGAACATGGAGAATATATTATAGTTAAATTTAAATCAAAAGACCTGCAAAAACCCCTCACAGTGATAAACATCTACAGATTACCACAGTCAAACATCCGCCACTTTAGCGAAAAACTAGGAAACCTGATAATCGATTCATGCCTTAACAAAGATCATTTGCTGCTCACAGGAGATTTCAACATAAATTTCCTACATGACCAAGACCTGCAGGTAACTGAATTCACAAACACTATGAGCAACTGCTTATTACTACCAACAATATCAAAACCTACAAGAATCTCCGATAATAGTACCTCGTTACTAGACCATCTGGACTAACACAATATCCCCTCTAAAATCAGGCATAATCACAGAAAACACCACAGACCACTACCCTACCTTTCTCATAACTAACCTAGGCATTCTGCCCCAAGAAATTGCAAAAGTTACCTTCAGACTACATAATGAGTCAGCTGTTAATAATTTTATATCAGCTATGACGAACATTGACTAGCTTAATGAATTAGAAACACATTCAGATACTAATGAATGCATCAAAAACTTTCTTAAAAAAACACACAACCTCTATAACAGACATTGCCCGAAAAAAACTAAACAGATCACAGCTAAGAGACTTAACAATCCCTGGCTAACACCCAGCATCCTTAAATCCATAAACAAGAGGCACCAATATGAAAAACAATACAGAAGGGGTCTAATAACCAGAGAACAATCCAAATGCTACTCATCAATCCTTACTAGCCTGATAAGAAGGTCCAAAAAATTGTGATATGAAAAAGACCTGGAAAACCCTATCTACAATTCTAGGAAATAAAAAGATATCCACGAACAATACCATCAAATTATCAAAAACAGACGAACCCCTACTCTCACCAACTGAGACAGCAAACAGACTTAATGTTTTCTTCTCCACCATAGGAAAGAATCTAGCGAGTAAAATCCCAAGCTCGAACACTCGTCCAACAGACTACCTCACCAACACCTACCCAGATACACTATTCCTAGCTCCTACCAACTCACTTGAAGTCTCGCTCATAATCAACACCCTTAAAAACAAAGCAGGAGACATAAACAGCTTACCACCCTTTATGTACAAAAAAGCTTCACACGTACTGTCACCAATTATAGCAGCATTATTCAATAAATCCATTGAATCTTCTACCTTCCCATCAATTCTCAAAATAGCTAGGGTCACCCCGATCCACAAAGGAGGTGACCAAACTGACTTGAACAATTATAGACCAATCTCAAATTTACCACTGCTTTCTAAAATCTTCGAAAAATTAATTCATAAACAGATCTATTCCTACTTCGTCTCACACAATGTACTAAACCCCTGTCAATTTGGATTCAGGACCAACAAGAGCACAAACGATGCTATAACACACATGTTAGAGTTAATATACACCGCACTTGAGAAGAAAGAAGTTCCGCTGGGAATCTTCATAGACCTACGCAAAGCATTTGATACAGTCGACCATGATTTATTGCTCACAAAATTAGCGCACTATGGTATTAGGGGGCACCCCCTCAACTACCTAAAGTCGTACCTTAGCAACAGAAGCCAGTACGTGTACACAAATGGAGAGAACTCTTCCACACAACAAATTACAGTCGGTGTCCCATCAAGGAAGTGTCCTGGGGCCACTCCTATTCCTCATTTACATAAACGACCTACCGAATGCATCACAACTACTCAAACCCATTTTGTTTGCAGATGACACAACATATGTCTTCTCTCACCCAAATCCAGTCATACTAGCCAACACAGTTAATGCCGAATTACAGAAAATATCAACACGGATGACGACAAATAAGCTTAATCTCAATACGGACAAGACCTACTTCATTCAGTTTGGAAACAAAGCTACAAATGTTCCACTTAACATAATGCTAAATGGTTCACACATCACAAGACTCACAGAGGGAAAATTCCTAGGAATCCACCTTGACAGTAGTCTTAAATTCCAAACACACATACAACAAATTTCCAAGAAAATCTCAAGGACAGTAGGTATATTATCTAATATATGCTATTATGTGCCACAACCAGCTCTCATTGCACTATATCATTCTCTTATCTACCCTTATCTCACCTATGGAATCTGTGCATGGGGCTCAACAACATTAAATCACCTTATACCACTCATAATCCAGCAAAAGGCTGCAGTCAGGATGATGATAAATTCCCACTCTAGACAGCATACTCCACCTATATTCAGAACCTTAAAACTACTCACCATAAAAAATATTCATACCTATTCATGTGC
Organism: Cherax destructor; assembly: GCA_009830355.1. Taxonomy (NCBI): domain Eukaryota; kingdom Metazoa; phylum Arthropoda; class Malacostraca; order Decapoda; family Parastacidae; genus Cherax; species Cherax destructor. Next base: position 5,523 of record WNWK01026745.1, on the reverse strand, counting down.
CTTCTACATACATAAAACTCTACATGCTAATATCAACCCTCCGCTCAAAATTCTCCTCAACAACTTTAATAGGTCCCACGACCATGACACAAGACACAGATCACTATTTGACATACCCCGAGTCCATACTAACCAATGTAAAAATTCTATGCACATAAAGGGCCCCAGAATCTGGAATTCATTACCAGTAAATATTAAGTTAACCTTGTCGGAAAATCAATTCAAGACTCTTCTCAAAAATCACCTACTCACCCTATACTAAATACTCATACTGTAACAAACTTTCAAACCTAATATTATTTTACTTTAGATAATCTCAATTTGATATGTTCATCCTCCTTAACACTTGTTGCAATTTCATATCATCATATTGTCATTTAAATTCTTATAGTATCATCATTTTCTTAATTTGAAATAAAATATATAACTAGAAGAAACTCAATAAATTTTTCTAGTATTGTTATTATACTAGTATAGCATCAACATACTGTAACTTGAAATAAAATATACAACTAGATTAAACTCAACCAATTTCTCTTGTATTGTCTTTTAACAGTATGTATAATCATATTATAATTTAAAATAATACAGAACTAGAATAAACTCAATCACTTTCTTTAGCATTAAGTACTTAGTGAATAAGTCTTTAGAATAAACTGCCCCTAATGCCATGGCATGACAGTGGCTCTCCTTGCATTACAGTTTTATAATTGTAACTACCAATAACAGTGTACACTTGTAACATGCATCAAAATAAAAATATTATTATTATTCTTATTATTATTATTATATACGTCTTACGAGCCAATGTGTTTGACATATTAAAACGCATAAATTCTAGCGGCTTCAAATCAAGCAGGAGAAAGCTGGTAGGCCCACATGTGAGAGAATGGGTCTTAATAGTCAGTGTGCACCATATAAAAAAAATTGGGCAGCCAGTGGTGCATTGTGGGAACGCCATTTCAGTAATCCTTCTTGAGCATGCCTAGCGGTAAGAGTTATTTGACTCCTTGGCGCAACTGGGACTTTTTTCGTCCCCAGATGGAAGTGTCTCTGAAGATGAATTTCATTGTTTTGAGGAGTTTGTGACCGAAAGCAATGCCCAGGATTCCAGAAGGAAGGAAGAAAGACAGTAAGGAAGGAAGAAAGAAAGAAAGAAAGAAAGGAAGGAAGGAAGAGATGAAAGGAAGGAAGGAAAGAAGAGATGACAGGAAGGAAGGAAGGAAGGAAAGAAGAGATGACAGGAAGGAAGGAAGAAAAGAAGAGATGACAGGAAGGAAGGAAGAAAAGAAGAGATGAGAGGAAGGAAGGAAAGAAGAGATGAGAGGAAGGAAGGAAAGAAGAAGTAAGGAAGGAGGAAAGGAGTGAATTAAGAATGGAAGAAAGAAAGGAAGGAAGGAAGAGATGAGAGGAAGGAAGGAATGAAAGAATTAAGAAAGGAAGGAATGAAAGAAGAAAGGAAGGCAGGAAGAGATGAGAGGAAGGAAGGAAGGAAATAAGTAGGAAAGGAAGGAAGGAATGAAACAAGAAAGGAAGCTAGGAAGGTAGGTAGGAAAGGAAGGAAGGTTGTGGGGGAGAAGACATTGACAGGCAGTGAGGGTGGTGAGTAATGGTATAATATGTCATTTTGACAGCTGCCTTATCCCTGACTCAGCAAATTTAGATGTCCACACACACACACACACACAGTTTCAAGCTGTGTCCAGTCATTATATATGTGTACATATATTATAGAACAATAGTAATAAACAATTTTTTTATTGCTGGTTTGTGTAAACAAGTTTTGTAAACAATATAATGATACAGTGGACCCCCGATTAACGATCATTCCAAATAACGATTTGTTCGTGTAACGGTTGCTTTTTACAGTTAATATTTGTCTCAGGTAGCGATATTTACTCAGGTAGCGATACGTACCAGACCTGTCCGCCCGCTCTGCGCTTGCGTGTCTCCACCCAGGACGCCAGTCCAGCATTGTTTACACTTGAATGAACAATACCCAGTGCGCTCTTACAAACATTCACAATACATTTGTTGTCTTTTTTGGTGGTTTAGTGATTGTCACTGTGAAATAAGTCATCATGGGTCCAAAGAAGCTTCCTAGTGGCACCCTTGTGGTAAAGAGAGTGAGGAACACCATCGAACTGAAGAAAGAGATTGTTGAAAAATATGAGAGTGGCGTACGTGTGGGTGAGCTTGCCAGGATGTATGGAAAAAAACAATCTACTATCACCACTATCCTGGCAAAGAGAAAAGAAATCAAGGAAGCTAATGTTGCAAAAGGGGTTGATATGTTTACGAAAAATAGATCGAAAACAGTGGATGAGGTTGAGAAGTTATTGCTGGTGTGGATCAATGAAAAACAGATAGAGGGTGATAGTATTTCCACAGCGATAATTTGTGAAAAGGCAAGGCAGTTGCACGCAGATCTTGTCAAGACAATGCCTGCAACCAGTGGTGAGGCGAGTGATTTTAAAGACAGCAGAGGCTGGTTTGAGAGGTTTAAGAAACGTAGTGGCATACACAGTGTTGTGAGGCATGGTGAGACAGCCAGCTCAGACAAACGTGCAGCTGAAAATTTTTTGCAGGAATTCAAGGGGTTAATAGACACTGAAAAATTTGAACCCCAACAATGTTTAATTGTGATGAAACAGGCCTCTTTTGGAAGAAAATGCCAAAGAGGACCTTCATTACTCAGGAGGAAATGGCACTGCCAGGACACAAGCCTATGAAAGACAGGCTAACTCTTATGCTTTGTGCCAATGCCAGTGGTGATTTTAAAGTGAAACCGTTACTGGTGTATCACTCAGAAAATACCAGAGCCTTCAAGAAGCACAATGTTAACCCTTTCAGGGTTATTGACGTACTAGTACGGCTTACGCCATGGGGTTATTGACGTACTAGTATGCCTAAATTCTAGCGCCCTCAAATCAAGCAGAAACAGGCTGTTAGGCCTAGATGTGATAGAATGGGTCTGTGCGGTCAGTGTGCGCAGTATAAAAAAAATTCCTGCACCACACAGTGCATAATGAGAGAAAAAAAACTCTGACCGTTTTTTTCGATTAAAACAGCGACTTTGCAGTCGATTTTCGTATGTTATTTATTGATTTATTCTCGTTTACTTGGTCTCAATTGATAGAATGGAAGATATATTACAGACATAGAGATGATTTTGATTGGTATGACAAGGACAAGTACCTTGAAATTGAGCTCAAAGTAGCGAAAATGTTCGATTTTTGACGATGTTCAAGAGTAAACAAATCACACCATACATCCAATACACATCAACTGGCGAGTCTTATATTCATGCACAAGTGCTCTGATATTATTTATACCATTTTTACAATGATGCAGTTGTATACATAACAGTAAATCTTCTATTTTTGTGAGAATAAAAATTCAAAATGGAAAGCAAAAGTAATGGAACTGGGGCCTGGAGACGTGGCTAATGAACAGAGAACATGTTATTTTAGTGCCAGGAATGTCTGCCTTGTTTACTCTGGACCCTATATTTTGAAATTGGCATAGTTTGAAATTTGTGTGAAATTGGACAATTGCCATTTTCTGACCACTAATTTGGGTAGATGAAATTGGTAAATAGGCAGTTTCTTCTACTCATTCGATAGAATAAATGGAGTTCTAGCGAAATAGCTATAATTTTAGGAGACTGACACATTGGAATTTGTCGAAAATAGGGCTCGAAGTGGGTGAAATCGCCGATGCGTCAGTGTCATAGATACCGATAACTTCGCGAAAGCATAATTTTGTTAGTTTTCGATCAAATTTCATAATTGTGGTGGCGTTTTGATCGGAAAAAGATTCTCTATCATTTCATAAGAAAAAATAATTTTTTTTTTCCAAAAAAATTTTCGACCCCAGGAACACTTTCCTGAGAAGGCCTGTCGACCCCCAAAGGGTTAAACCAAGTCTCAGTTATTGCAAAAACATCAATATTACCCGTACTTGCAACTAATCTCAACTCGTCCATCTTATTCCTAGCACTACGACTATTGGTGTAATATATATTTAAAGACCCTCCTTTCTCTTTACCCTTCCTGCTCATTTCTGTTTTTCCACTATACCTATTACTATCCTTGTCATCTAGTGTCACTAACTTTCCTCTATCCACCTTATTCTGCCTATTACTAGTTCTCCTAGAACTTATAATATTACTACACTGGGACTTCACTGTTTTTTCCCCAAAACCCATACCACTAACGTTTTCTACTTTAAAGCCCTAACAGCTACCTCCACTGCAGTTGCCATTGCCCCCCCCCCAGACCTGGATAAGTGAACCCCATCCCTGGCATACATGTCATTTCTACCATAGAAGAGGTCCCAGTTGTCAATGAATGTTACTGCATTTTCCTTACAGTATTTGTCCAGCCAGCAATTGACACCAATTGCCCTGGACAGCCATTCATCTCCAACTCCTCTTCTTGGCAAAATACCACATATGACAGGGTTCCTACCCTTCTTCCTAATTATGTCTATTGCTGACCTATACCTGCTAGTCAGGTCCTCACTCCTACGTCTGCCAACATCGTTGCCTCCAGCACTGAGACAGATAATAGGATTGCTCCCATTATCTCTCATGATGTCGTCCAGACGGCTAACAATATGCTCCATCCCAGCCCCAGGAAAGCAAACCTTCTGTCTCCTACTTCTATCTTTCAAGCAGAAGGCCCTATCCATGTACCTAATCTGACTATCCCCAACAAGAACAATGTTCTTACCTTCCTTGGTGTCGTTCGTCGTGATGTTGCCAGTAGTCGACTCACATTCATCGGGTAGCACAGAGAATTGGTTCAATGTTTCCACAACAGGTTCCTGGTTGTTTGTTGATTCTACCTCTCCATCCGTCCTCTTGATCCTTAACTTTGTCCCATGCATTTCAGCCACTGTCCAGGTTCCTTTCTTGGCTTGAGGATTCTCAACAGGAGGATTACTACGAATCCTCTTGTTTTCCTCAGTCAGTCGGTGTATCTCAAGCTTAGCTACCCTCAGTTCTTCCTTCAGCTGCTGGTAGAGTAGCTCAAGAGAGGACATCTTGTTCAGATTCACAGAGAGCACACAAGACACGTCTTCACTGAGTTAAGTCAGGCGAAGACTTTTTTCTGATTGTTTTTCTCCTAAAAACAGATTTTTGTCATCAATACTTACCGAGATATGGAGGTGTAAATTTGGCAGAAAATGAGCCGCGTATGGCAACAGCGGCGAATGCCACTTTCTCAAACTCAATAAATATTTGTTTACTTCCATTCGCAAATTTCTTGTTTCTTTCACTATTTTCTTTTTACGTAACTTATGTGGCCTGTGAGACCAAGGTATGGTGCAATGTATATATATACATTCGTTGTATGCAACACAATAATAGCATAAACATTAGTATCTTTATATTGTTTACAAAAATTGTTTACACAAACCAACAATACAAAAAATCTTTATTACTATTGTTCTATAATACAGGTATCCCTCAACATTCACGTTTTTCCAATTTCACGGGCTTCACACATTCGCATT
>WNWK01026744.1:0-27036 GCA_009830355.1 Cherax destructor | reverse complement strand
ACCATCCACAGGATGGATATGAGGTACACAATAAACTAGCCACTACCATCCACAGGATGATATGAGGTACACAATAAACTAGCCACTACCATCCACAGGATGGATATGAGGTACACAATAAACTAGCCACTACCATCCACAGGATGATATGAGGTACACAATAAACTAGCCACTACCATCCACAAGATGATATGAGGTACACAATAAACTAGCCACTACCATCCACAGGATGGATATGAGGTACACAATAAACTAGCCACTACCATCCACAGGATAGATATGAGGTACACAATAAACTAGCCACTATCATCCACTGGATGGATATGAGTAACAATAAATAGCAACCATACAGGATGATATGAGGTAGCAATAATAGACTATCATCCACGGAGGATATGAGGCGATAGGGAGGAGTATAGGGGGGGAGAGGACATTAGAGATGTTTGGAGAGTTATAGGAGGAAGTGAGAGAGGGCATAGACGAGAGTAAAGAAGAGACCCATTAATTTATTACAGCAAACGTGTTACACTTCTTATTTCACTTTCATTTTATCATTCATAAAAAACATTGATGTTGTTACCAGTTCATAACAGTGATTAACACTGTTGAACATTGATGAACACTGTTGAACACTGTTGTTACCAGTTCATAACAGTGATGAACATTGTTAAACACTGTTGTTACCAGTTCATAACAGTGTTGAACACTGATGAACACTGGTGAACACTGTTTAACACTTTTGAACACTGTTTTTAGCAGTTCATAACACTGTTGAACACTGTTGTTACCAGTTCATTACAGTGTTGAACACTGATGAACACTGTTGAACACTGATTTTATCAGTTCATAACAGTGTTGAACACTGATGAACACTGTTAAACACTGATGAACAATGTTGAACACTGATAAACATTGATGAACACTGTTGAATACTAACATTGATAAACACTGATGAGCATTAATGAACACTGATGAGCATTGATGAACACTGTTGAAAACTGTTGAACATTGATGAACATTGATGAACACTGTTGAACACTGTTGAACATTGATGAACACTGTTGAACTGTTGAACATTGATGAACACTGTTGAACATTGATGAACACTGTTGAACAATGATGAACACTGTTGAACAATGATGAACACTGTTGAACAATGATGAACACTGTTGAACAATGTTCTACCTACCTGGAATCTAGGAACCAAGAGGAAGGGGGAGGAGCAATAGGTGTAATTTGACTATCATCCAGGTACCTACTTACTGCTAGGTGAACAGTGACAGCAGGTGTAAGGTGACTAACACCCAAGTACCTTATTACTGTTAGGTGAACAGTAACAGCAGGTGTAAGGTGACTAACACCCAGGTACCTACTTACTGCTAGGTGAACAGTGACAGCAGGTGTAACGTGACTAACACCCAGATACCTACCTACTGCTAGGTGAACAGTGACAGCAGGTGTAAGGTGACTAACACCCAGGTACCTACTTACTGCTAGGTGAACACTGACAGCAGGTGTAAGGTGACTAACACCCACGTACCTACTTACTGCTAGGTGAACACTGACAGCAGGAATAAGGTGACTAACACCCAGGTGCCTACATCCGTGCCGGGAATCGAATCCCGTTCCCTCCGTATTCGGCTCAAAACTGCTACCAATTGAGCCATTGAAATATGTGGTGGTGTTCCAGGGGGTCAGTCCCTCCCTTTTTGGTCCACTGTACCACTCCCAAGGGATCAGTCTCCATCACGGTTCACTGTACCGCTCCCAGGGGATCAGTCCCTCAACACGGTTCACTGTACCTCTCCCAGGGGATCAGTCCACCCAACACGGTCCACTGTACCGCTCCCAGGGGATCAGTCCCTCAACACGGTCCACTGTACCACCTCCCTGGACCGGGACAACATCAATAAGAGAGTCATTTTCCAGGCTACTGGACCACTGAAATACAACCCGGACTGAGTTCTGGGAGTCATAAATCCAGGTCACGTTACCCTCGCTGTGCCATACGTCATAGATGCAGCTATGCAGTTGCTAGCAACCTCCCCTTGCAACTATGATTGTGTTAGCAACTTTCCCTTGCAACTATGATGGTGCTAGCAACCTCCCCTTGCAATTATGATGGTGCTAGAAACCTTCCCTTGCAACTATGATGGTGCTAGCAACCTCCCCTTGCAACTGTGATGATACTAGCAACCTCCCCTTGCAACTGTGATTGTGCTAGCAACCTCCTCTTGCAACTATGATGGTGCTAGCAACCTCCCCTTGCAACTATGATGGTGCTAGCAACCTTCCCTTGCAACTATGATGGTGCTAGCAACCTCCCCTTGCAACTATGATGGTGCTAGCAACCTTCCCTTGCAACTATGATGGTGCTAGCAACCTCCCTCTGCAACTATGATGGTGCTAGCAACCTCCCTTTGCAACTATGATGGTGCTAGCAACCTTCCCTTGCAATTATAATGGTGCTAGCCAACTCCCCCTGCAACTATGATTGTGCTAGCAACCTCCCCTTGCAACTGTGATGGTGCTAGCAACCTCCCCTTGCAACTGTGATGGTGCTAGCAACCTCCCCTTGCAACTATGATAGTGCTAGCAACCTCCCTTGCAACTATGATGGTGCTAGCAACCTCCCCTGCAACTATGATGGTGCTAGCAACCTTCCCTTGCAACTATGATGGTGCTAGCAACCTCCCCTTGCAACTATGATTGTGCTAGCAACCTCCCCTTGCAACTATGATGGTGCTAGCAACCTCCCCTTGCAACTATAATGGTGCTAGCAACTCCTCTTGCAACTATGATGGTGCTAGCAACCTCCCCTTGCAACTATGATGGTGCTAGCAACCTCCCCTTGCAACTATAATGGTGCTAGCAACCTCCCCTTGCAACTATGATGGTGCTAGCAACCTTCCCTTGCAACTATGATGGTGCTAGCAACCTCCCCTTGCAACTATGATGGTGCTAGCAACCTTCCCTTGCAACTATGATGGTGCTAGCAAACTCCCTCTGCAACTATGATGGTGCTAGCAACCTCCCTCTGCAACTATGATGGTGCTAGCAACCTTCCCTTGCAACTATAATGGTGCTAGCCAACTCCCCCTGCAACTATGATTGTGCTAGCAACCTCCCCTTGCAACTATGATGGTGCTAGCAACCTCCCCTTGCAACTATGATGGTGCTAGCAACCTTCCCTTGCAACTATGATGGTGCTAGCAACCTCCCCTTGCAACTATAATGGTGCTAGCAACTCCTCTTGCAACTATGATGGTGCTAGCAACCTCCCCTTGCAACTATGATGGTGCTAGCAACCTCCCCCTGCAGGAGGGGAGAGGGGAGAGTGTAGGCGAGAGAGCGGAGATACAAGAGGTGAGAGGGAAGAGGGTAAGGGGAAGATAAGAGAGGGGAGATGGACGAATGTAGGGGGTGATGGGTGAGGGGAGAAGAGGGGGTGAGAATCAGTTGTTGTGGTTGATGGTCAGTTCATGGGTAAAGGGGATTTGTCACACCCCAGATTCTCCCCTCCCCTCGTTCCCCTCCCTCTCCCCCGCCCCCTCCCTCCCTTCTTCCCTCTGTCACCTATTCCCTCACCACCCCATCCCACTGCGATGTTAGGAAGTATTTCTTCAGCTATAGAGTTGTCAGGAAGTGGAACAATCTGGACAGTGATGTAGTGGAGGCAGGATCCATACATAGCTTTAAGAAGAGGTATGGTAAAGCTCTTAAACCCTGGAGAGAGTGGACGTAGTAGCGGCCAGTGAAGAGGCGGGGCCAGGTGACTAACATCAGGTACCTACTTACTGCTAGGTGAGCAGGGACAGCAGGTGTAAGGTGACTAACATCCAGGTACCTACTTACTGCTAGGTGAGCAGGGACAGCAGGTGTAAGGTGACTAACACCCAGGTACCTACTTACTGCTAGGTGAGCAGGGACAGCAGGTGTAAAGTGACTAACACCCAGGTACCTACTTACTGTTAGGGTGTAAGGTAACTATCACCCAGGTACCTGCTTACTGTTAAGGTGTAAGGTGACTAACACCCAGGTACCTACTTACTGCTAGGTGAACAGTGACAGCATGTGTAAGGTGACTAACACCCAGGTACCTACTTACTGTTAGGTGAACAATGACAGCATGTGTAAGGTGACTAACACCTAGATACCTACTTACTGCTAGGTGAACAGTGACAGCAGGTGTAAGGTGACTAACACCCAGGTACCTACTTACTGCTAGGGTATAAGGTGACTATCACCCAGGTACCTACTTACTGCTAGGGTGTAAGGTGACTAACACCCGAGTACCTACTTACTGCTAGGGTGTAAGGTGATTATCACCCAGGTACCTGCTTACTGTTAGGGTGTAAGGTGACTAACACCCAGGTACCTACTTACTGCTAGGGTGTAAGGTGACTAACAACCAGGTACCTACTTACTGCTAGGGTGTAAGGTGACTAACACCCAGGTACCTACTTACTGCTAGGTGAACAGTGACAGCATGTGTAAGGTGACTAACACCCAGGTACCTACTTACTGCTAGGTGAACAGTGACAGCAGGTATAAGGTGACTAACACCCAGGTACCTACTTACTGCTAGGGTATAAGGTGACTATCACCCAGATACCTACTTACTGCTAGGGTGTAAGGTGACTAACACCCGTGTACCTACTTACTGCTAGGGTGTAAGGTGATTATCACCCAGGTACCTGCTTACTGTTAGGGTGTAAGGTGACTAACACCTAGGTACCTACTTACTGCTAGGGTGTAAGGTGACTAACACCCAGGTACCTACTTACTGCTAGGTGAACAGTGATAGCATGTGTAAGGTGACTAACACCCAGGTACCTACTTACTGCTAGGTGAACAGTGACAGCATGTGTAAGGTGACTAACACTCAGATACCTACTTACTGCTAGGGTATAAGGTGACGATCACCCAGATACCTACTTACTGCTAGGGTGTAAGGTGACTAACACCCGAGTACCTACTTACTGCTAGGGTGTAAGGTGATTATCACCCAGGTACCTGCTTACTGTTAGAATGTAAGGTGACTAACACCCAGGTACCTACTTACTGCTAGGTGAGCAGAGACAGCAGGTGTCTTAAACACCTGTCATAGGACCAGTACAAGACTCATATTGTAGAGGAACTGATCAGTAACTTGACCTCCTAGACTCCTAGTATTATCTAGGAGGTATATTATCTAGGAGGTATATTATCTAGGAGGTATATTATCTAGGAGGTATACTTGGGATAATAGATGTTGTGTTTTGTAAGATACACCCTCTTTCTTCCCCCTCGCTTCCCCTTCCCCTCCAATACCCCTCCATACCCTTCCCATACCCTCAACACCCCTCCACCTCACCTCAGCCACAGTGTAAATATTGGTTACCTCGTTAATCTTCCCAGATTGTTAGTGTTTACACATTTCTAGAGTGTTTGTGTAAACGTCAGTATTTACAAATGTGCTTACACTTGGGTTTGTAGACTATCTACTACGTGAAGGCTGGTCTCTTTGGTTTAAAGTCTATCTGCTATACGAGGTTCATTAAGGCTGGTTGGTTGGTCACAGACCAGGCCGCGGGGGCGTTGACCCACGCAACTCTCTCCAGGTAAATCCAGGTAAACTACACCAGGGTCATTAAGACTGGTTGGTTGGTTAATGGGGTTTAAAGTCTATTTACTACCCGAGGGTCATTAAGGCTGCATGTCACCTGTACACCACCAGTCAAGAATACTTTAATACCTAAAATACTGATTAATGTAAACTACCAGTGTATATACACTGAGATAGAAATACAAAATACGAGCGTGTCCGAGGAGCCCTGGACACAGGCCGGGCCGCGGGGGGCGTTGACCCCTGAAATCCTCTCCAGGTATACTCCGGATATGAAAACTCAGACGCACATCAACTGTGAATCTCTGTAACAACAAGACAATAATGACAACTTGGTACGAAATATAACAGTAACAGTTAATTCACCTCACAAGCTGATCCAGCTTCAGGGAAGTTCTGACCAGGAAAGTGTAATCTGTTGACTGGGGTAACTTCACCAAATTCAACTTCAGCAACGAGAACATCAACTGGATCCAAGCCTGAGTCTTGACAGGTCAACTCTGTGGAAGTTGAGGCACACTCAAGGCAGATTCCACTAAATGGAAAGATGTAAACTAGGGAGAGAGAGACGTTTCCACTACGTTAGTAGGTGAAGAATCACATAACGTCTCAACGATGATAGATTATCTGGAATGCAGGAGGAGACACTGACTAGAGGAATAAGAAATACTGAACTTACTTAAGTTCAATGACTCTTATGGGATCAAGAAACGATAGCATTGGGACCTTGTTTAAACAAGCCATCATATCTCCTCAGACTCTTGATCTCCCCAGCCTCTTGATTCCCCAGCCTCCCTACCTCCCCAGGTTCTTCATCTCTTCAGCCTCCCTACCTCCCCAGCCTCCCTATCTCCCAAGCCTCCCTATCTCCCAAGCCTCTTGATCTCCCCAGCCTTTCTATTTCCCCAGCCTCTTGATCCCCCCAGCCTCTTGATTCCCCAGCCTCCCTACCTCCCCAGGTTCTTCATCTCTCCAGCCTCCCTACCTCCCCAGCTTCTTGATCTCCCCAGCCTCCTCATCTCCCCAACCTCCCCATAAGTGTCTCTCGCCCCATTACCCAGGACACTGAGAGATGTCTGTCACTGACACCAGTGTTGCTGACGCCGGTGTTGCTGACACCAGTGTTGCTTACACCGGTGTTGCTGACACCAGTGTTGCTTACACCGGTGTTGCTGACACCAGTGTTGCTGACACCGGTGTTACTGACACCAGTGTTTCTGAAACTGGTGTTGCTGGCACCAGTGTTGCTGACACCAGTGTTGCTGACACCAGTGTTGCTGAAACCAGTGTTGTTGACACCTGTGTTGCTGACACCAGTGTTACTGACACCAGTGTTACTGACATCGGTGTTGCTGACACCAGTGTTACTGACACCGGTGTTACTGACACCAGATTTACTGACACCAGTGTTACTGACATCGATGTTGCTGACACCAGTGTTACTGACACCGGTGTTGCTGACACCGGTGTTGCTGACACCAGTGATGCTGAGAGAGAAAGAGAGAGAGAGATAAATAGATAGATATGTTGATAGATATAATAGATAAATAAATAGATGGATAGACGAATATATATATAAAGAGGTTGATAGACATAGATACAATTGAAAAAAAGATAGACAGCCTCCCTACTTAGGTATGGAAAAAATGAAGAACTCAAAAGGAACACTATATACAAAACGCAAGAGGGTCACCACATAGAACGAAAGGAACACGTAAAGGACTTGGGAATAATTATGTCTGCTGATCTGTCGTTTAAAGACCATAACAAGACAAAGATCACAACAGCCAGGAAGATGACGGGGTGGGTATTGAGAACTTTCAAAACAAGGGAAATAATGCCGATGGTGACACTATTCAAATCGCTAGTGCTCCCTCACTTAGAATACTGCTCAGTGCTGACGGCCCCGTTCAGGGCAGGAGAAATAGCAGAGCTGGAACAAATCCAGAGATCGTTTACGGCTCACATTGAGCCATTGAAACATCTAAATTATTGGGAACGCCTTCAAGTCTTGAACATGTACTCATTGGAGCGGAGGAGAGAGAGAGATACATGATAATATATACATGGAAAGTACTTGAGGGCCTGGTCCCAAATCTGCACACTGCCATAACAACATACTGGAGTGAGAGATATGGGAGAAAGTGTAAAATAAACCCAGTGAGGAGCAGGGGTGCGGTGGGGACAATACGGGAGCACTGTATTAACATCCGGGGTCCCAGACTATTCAACATCTTACCAGAAGATATCCGAAACACGGCTGGAACCAGTGTAGAAGCCTTCAAGAGGAAACTGGACAAATATCTTCACCAGGTGCCAGATCAACCAGGCTGTGACGGATATGTGGGGCAGCGGGCCTCCAGCAGCAACAGCCTGGTTGACCAGGCAAGCACCAGACGAGCCTGGCCCATGGCCGGGCTCAGAGAGTAGATACTCTCGAAACTCTTCAAAGGTATATCAAAGGTAAGAAGCAGGTATAGACATAGATACAAATAGATATATACGTAGCTCCATGTACTGGATTAATACAGATGTTAATCCAAGAATGGATTACCTTGTTGAAGGCTACTCGGGGGTGTTTCAAAATGATGGACCCGATTTGTACGTTAGTTGAAGTTGAAATTGGGACAACTTACTTTGAATCAACCTGTGTAATAATCTCTGGGGGGTTTTCCCCTCATTTTCCCTTCTCTCTCTGTGGTTCCATCCCCTCATCTACCCCTCAGTGGGGAGCCTCATCCCTTCCATTACCCCCTAGGCACCGTATTCCCCCTTAAAATCCCCCCTAGGGGGATTCCTTCTGTGTTGGGAGATGCCAGGATTTCCTGGACTAATATCGAGTGGGTCACTGTGTATAATTTAGCTGTTATAGGTCAGTCCCCCCTAGCACTGGTCACTGGCTAGGGGGGCTAGGGGCTGATGGGCTGGTCAGTCCCCCCTAGCACTGGTCACTGGCTAGGGAGCTGATGGGCTGGTCAGTCCCCCTTAGCACTGGTCACTGGCTGGGGGGATAGGGGGCTGATGGGCTGGGGGTTTTGAGGTCTAGGGTGAGGCTAGGGGGCTAGTAAGGGGTGAGGAACATGTTAGTTAGTTACCATTTTGTCCTAGGCACATGTCGATTAGACACTAGGCCTGTTGTATGTATGTGTGTGTGTGTGTGTGTGTGTGTGTGTGTGTGTGTGTGTGTAACGAAACACTTCGAAATGTTTCGGCCCCGCCGGGAATTGAACCCGGGCCCTCCGTGCGTGAAGTAAGAGCGCTAGCCACCATGCCATCGGGGCGTACTCACCTAATTATGGTTGCTGGGGTCGAGTCTCAGCTCCTGGCCCCGCCTCTTCGCTGTCTGCTACTGGGTCTCTGCTCTCCCTGCTCCATGAGCTTTATCATACCTTGTCTTAAAACTATGTATGGTTCCTGCCTCCACTATATCTTTCTCTAGTCCATTCCACTTCGTGTGTGTGTGTGTGTGTGTGTGTGTGACGTCATGTTTGTTTACATTATGTAACTTCCGGTCATGTGTCTGACCGGAAGTATCACCTCCCCCTCCCTGTCTCTCACTATTTCTTCCCCTCCCTCCCTCACGCCCTCCCTCCCTCACGCCCTCCCTCCCTCCCTCCCTCCCTCCCTCCCTCCCTCTTTCCTTTCTTCCCTCCCCCTCCCTCCCTCCTTCCCTTCCTAAATCCCTCCTTCCCTCCTTCCCTCCTTCCCTTCTTCCCTCCCTCCCTCCTTCACACTCACATCTCCATCAATTTCACACAATTTCCTTCTTTCTCACCCTCTCTATTCCCTCCCTCCCTCCAGCATCTCCCTCCCTCCCTTACAGTAGCTCACTATAGAGATGGAGTTAGCTTTATAGCAGGGGTTAAGCAGACTATTTAGATGGAGGCTGTGAAGTTATTGTAGGAAGGATGGATGGAGGGAGGGATAGAGGGAAGGAGAGAGGGAAGGAGGGAAGGAAGGTTGATGGAGGTGTAAAAGTCTCGGCTTTGAGAGGATTAGGGGAATAGAAGCATATAGATGAAAATTGATGGATTGACATGCTATATAGATGGTGCCTAGCTCTCGTAAACAGAGATGGAGGCAATATAGAGGGCCAGACGAGGTATATCTGGAGTCTACCTGGAGGGCATTCCGGGGATCGACGTCCCCGCGGCCCGGTCTATGACCTGGCCTCCCGGTGGATCAGGGCCTGATCAACGATGCTGTTACTGCTGGCTGCACGTAGTCCAACGTACGAACCACAGCGCGGCTGATCTGGCACTGACTTTAGGTATCTGTCCAGCTCCCTCTTGAAGACAACCAGAGGTCTACTGGTAATACCCCTTATGGTTGGTGGGAGGCTGTTGAACAGTCTTGGGCCCCGGACACTTATTGTGTTTTCTCTTAGTGTACCAGTGGCGCCCCTACTTTTCACTGGGGGTATGTTGCACTGTCTGCCAAGTCTTTTGCTTTCGTATGGAGTGATATCTGTGTGCATATTAGGGACCAGTCCCTCCAGAATCTTGCAGGTGTAGATTATGATATATCTCTCTCGCCTGCGCTCCAGTGAATATAAGTCTAGTGCTTCCAGGCGTTCCCAGTAGTTAAGGTGTTTGATGGAACTTATACGTGCAGTAAAGGTTCTCTGTACATTCTCTAGATCTGCAATTTCACCTGCCTTGAATGGGGATGTTAATGTACAGCAGTATTCTAGCCTAGAGGGAACAAGTGATTTAAAAAGGATCATCATTGGCTTAGCATCTCTTGTCTTGAAGGTTCTCATTATCCATCCTATCAGTTTCCTCGCAGATGTGATAGTGGCATTGTTGTGGTCCTTGAAGGTGAGGTCTTCGGACATTACCACTCTCAGGTCCTTCACATTACTTTTCCGCTCTATTGTGTGATTGGAGTTTGTAATATACTCAGTCTTAGCTATTATTTCCTCCAGTTTTCCATAACGGAGTAGTTGGAATTTGTCTTCATTGAACATCATATTGTTCTCTGTTGCCCATTGGAAAACTTGGTTTATATCTTCTTGGAGATTTGCTGTGTCCTCAATGGATGACACTCTCATGCAGATCCTAGTATCATCTGCAGAGGATGATACAGTGCTATGGTTTACATCTCTGTCTATGTCTGATATGAGGATGAGGAACAGGATAGGTGCGAGTACTGTGCCTTGTGGGACAGAGCTCTTCACTATGGCAGCATCCGATTTAACTCTGTTTACCACTACTCTTTGTGTTGGATTGGTTAGGAAGTTGAAGATCCATCTGCCTACTTTGCCAGTTATCCCTTTAGCACGCATTTTGTGTGCTATTACACCATGATCGCACTTGTCAAAGGCTTTTGCAAAATCTGTGTATACTACATCTGCATTCTGCTTGTTTTCCAGTGCATCTAAGACCATATCATAATGGTCTAGCAGTTGCGAGAGGCAGGAGCGACCTGCTCTGAAACCATGTTGCTCTGGGTTGTGCAATTTTTGGGAGTCCAGGTGGTTTGCTATCATGCTTCTTAAAACTCTTTCAAAGATTTTTATAATATGGGACGTTAAAGCTATTGGTCTATAGTTCTTAGCTACTGCTTTGCTGCCACCTTTATGGAGTGGGGCTATATCCGTTGTTTTTAGTGACTGTGCAATCTCGCCTGTGTCTAAGCTCCTTCTCCATAGCATACTTAGGGCCTGTGAGAGGAGTTTCTTGAAGTTCTTAATGAACACAGAGTTCCACGAGTCTGGGCCTGGGGCTGAGTGCATGGGCATGGTGTCGATAGCTTTCTCAAAGTCTAGAGGAATTAGGGTTATGTCAGAAATTTGGCATATATTGACAGGGTTTTGAGGCTCATTCATGAAAAAATTGTTTGGATTGTCTATCTTTAGACTGATTAGTGGCTCGCTGAACACAGAGTCATATTGAGATTTCAGTATCGCACTCATTTCTTTGTTGTCATCTGTGTAAGATCCGTCTTGTCTGAGCAGGGGCCCTATACTAGAAGTGGTTTTTGACTTGTTTTTGGCATATGAAAAGAAATATTTCGAATTTCTTTCAATTTCACTAATCGCTTTTAGATGGTGTCTATCCTTACAGAGAATGAATCTATATAGATGGACAGACAAGATGTAGAAATGCATATCTCTTCCAAGAGATGTATATAGATTTAGGTCGGCGATTTATATAGATGTACCAGCGATATTTATATAGATGGAGCTGAGGGGGAAATTCACAGCCGATAGACAGAGTTATAGATTAGCGTTCGCAATAGATCTAAGTCTATTTAGAGGCTGGAAGATCTATTTCAGTCTATGATTTAGGAATGGGGAACCACAGCCTAGTCCCTATTAATGGAGAATGAGCCTAGTCCCCATTAATGGGGGATGAGCCTAGTCCCCATTAATTGGGAATGAGCCTAGTCCCCATTATTGGGGAATGAGCCTAGTCCCAATAAATGGGGAATTGAAAGGGATTGTGTGTAAAAGGTCTGTGTTGGTCACCCACTTTTGCATATGAATGGGTAATGGGGAGATGATAGGTCAGTGAATCTGTGATAGGGAGGAGAGGTCAGTGAATCTGTGATGGGGAGAATAGGTCAGTGAATCTGTGATGGGAAGGAGAGGTCAATGAATGGGTAATGAGTGATAAAGGGGAGAGGGGAGCCAGGAAATGGGTTAAGGGACGAATACCCACGCCCCATTTCGCACGGGACCTGAAAACAGCTGATTTTAACGGATGAGGCCCAGTAAAGGATTTTATTGGCGTGTATAATAACACAAGAAGGAAGTTGCACTGCAGGAGGCCCACTGGCTCATGCCAGGGAGGGCCACTGGCCCATGCCAGGGAGGTCCACTGGCCCATGCCAGGGAGGCCTACTGGCCCATGCCTAGGAGGCCCACTGGCCCATGCCAGGGAGGCCCACTGGCCCATGCCAGGGAGGCCCACTGGCCCATGCCAGGGAGGCCCACTGGCCTATGCAGGAAGAACCACTGACCCATGCCAGGAAGGCCTAAGGCCCATGCCTGGGAGGCCTACAGGCCCATGCCAGGGAGGCCTACTGGCCCATGCCAGGGAGGCCCACAGGCCCATGCCAGGGAGGCCTAATGGCCCATGCCTGGGAGGCCTACTGGCCCATGCCAGGGAGGCCTACTGGCCCATGCCAGGGAGGCCTACTGGCCCATGCCAGGGAGGCCCACTGGCCCATGCCAGGGAGGCCCACTGGCCCATGCCAGGGAGGCCCACTGGCCCATGCCAGGGAGGCCCACTGGCCCATGCCAGGAGGCCCACTGGCCCATGCCAGGGAGGCCCACTGGCCCATGCCAGGGAGGCCCACTGGCCCATGCCAGGGAGGCCACTGGCCATGCCAGGAGGCCCACTGGCCCATGCCAGGAGGCCCACTGGCCCATGCCAGGAGGCCCACTGGCCCATGCCAGGGAGGCCCACTGGCCCATGCCAGGAGGCCCACTGGCCTGCCGGAGCCACTGGCCTGCAGGAGCCCACTGCCCATGCCAGGGAGGCCCACTGGCCCATGCCAGGGAGGCCCACTGGCCCATGCCAGGGAGGCCCACTGGCCCATGCCAGGGAGGCCCACTGGCCCATGCCAGGGAGGCCCACTGGCCCATGCCAGGGAGGCCCACTGGCCCATGCCAGGCAAGTCCAAGTCACATCCACTTGAGAAGGATGGAACACTGCATAAGACCCACTGGCGAAAGCCAGGAATGTCCTGTCTGCATAGAGGGCTTCTTCAGTCGAATATGAGGGAGGTGATGTAATTAGTCCATTAGCTACGAAGATGTAGGTTTGAGGAGGTCAGTCCCTCACTTTGGACATGTAGGCTTCAGGGGATCAGTCCCTCAGCCTGGAGATGCAGGTTTGAGGGGATCAGTCCCTCAGTCTGGAGATGCAGGTTTGAGGGGATCAGTCACTCACTTTGGACATATAGGCTTCAGGGGGTCAGTCACTCAGTCTGGAGATGCAGGTTTAAGGGGATCAGTCCCTCAGTCTGGAGATGCAGGTTTGAGGGGGTCAGTCCCTCAGTCTGGAGATGCAGGTTTGAGGGGATCAGTCCCTCAGTCTGGAGATGCAGGTTTGAGGGGATCAGTCCCTCAGTCTGGAGATGCAGGTTTGAGGGGATCAGTCCCTCAGTCTGGAGATGCAGGTTTGAGGGGATCAGTCACTCAGTCTGGAGATGAAGGTTTGAGGGGATCAGTCCCTCAGTCTGGAGATGAAGGTTTGAGGGGATCAGTCCCTCAGTCTGGATATGCAAGTTTGAGGGGATCAGTCCCTCAGTCTGGAGATGAAGGTTTGAGGGGATCAGTCCCTCAGTCTGGAGATGAAGGTTTGAGGGGGTCAGTCCCTCAGTCTGGATATGCAAGTTTGAGGGGATCAGTCCCTCAGTCTGGAGATGCAGGTTTGAGGGGATCAGTCCCTCAGTCTGGATATGCAGGTTTGAGGGGATCAGTCCCTCAGTCTGGAGATGAAGGTTTGAGGGGGTCAGTCCCTCAGTCTGGATATGCAAGTTTGAGGGGATCAGTCCCTCAGTCTGGAGACGAAGGTTTGAGGGGATCAGTCCCTCAGTCTGGATATGCAAGTTTGAGGGGGTCAGTCCCTCAGTCTGGAGATGAAGGTTTGAGGGGATCAGTCCCTCAGTCTGGAGATGAAGGTTTGAGGGGATCAGTCCCTCAGTCTGGAGATGAAGGTTTGAGGGGATCAGTCCCTCAGTCTGGATATGCAGGTTTCAGGGGATCAGTCCCTCAGTCTGGAGATGAAGGTTTGAGGGGATCAGTCACTCAGTCTGGAGATGAAGGTTTGAGGGGATCAGTCCCTCAGTCTGGATATGCAGGTTTGAGGGGATCAGTCCCTCAGTCTGGAGATGAAGGTTTGAGGGGATCAGTCTTTCAGTCTGGAGATGAAGGTTTGAGGGGGTCAGTCCCTCTGTCTGGATATGCAAGTTTGAGGGGATCAGTCCCTCAGTCTGGAGATGCAGGTTTGAGGGGATCAGTCCCTCAGTCTGGAGATGCAGGTTTGAGGGGATCAGTCCCTCAGTCTGGAGATGAAGGTTTGAGGGGATCAGTCCCTCAGTCTGGATATGCAAGTTTGAGGGGGTCAGTCCCTCAGTCTGGAGATGAAGGTTTGAGGGGATCAGTCCCTCAGTCTGGAGATGAAGGTTTGAGGGGATCAGTCCCTCAGTCTGGAGATGAAGGTTTGAGGGGATCAGTCCCTCAGTCTGGATATGCAGGTTTCAGGGGATCAGTCCCTCAGTCTGGAGATGAAGGTTTGAGGGGATCAGTCCCTCAGTCTGGAGATGAAGGTTTGAGGGGATCAGTCCCTCAGTCTGGATATGCAGGTTTGAGGGGATCAGTCCCTCAGTCTGGAGATGAAGGTTTGAGGGGATCAGTCCCTCAGTCTGGATATGCAAGTTTGAGGGGGTCAGTCCCTCAGTCTGGAGATGAAGGTTTGAGGGGGTCAGTCCCTCAGTCTGGATATGCAAGTTTGAGGGGGTCAGTCCCTCAGTCTGGAGATGAAGGTTTGAGGGGATCAGTCCCTCAGTCTGGAGATGCAGGTTTGAGGGGATCAGTCCCTCAGTCTGGAGATGAAGGTTTGAGGGGATCAGTCCCTCAGTCTGGAGATGCAGGTTTGAGGGGATCAGTCCCTCAGTCTGGATATGCAAGTTTGAGGGGATCAGTCCCTCAGTCTGGATATGAAGGTTTGGGGGGGGTGAGTCCCTCAGTCTGGAGATGCAGGTTTGAGGGGGTCAGTCCCTCTGTCTGGAGATGAAGGTTTGAGGGGGTCAGTCACTCAGTCTGGAGATGCAGGTTTGAGGGGATCAGTCCCTCAGTCTGGAGATGAAGGTTTGAGGGGATCAGTCCCTCAGTCTGGAGATACAAGTTTGAGGGGATCAGTCCCTCAGTCTGGAGATGCAGGTTTGAGGGGGTCAGTCCCTCAGTCTGGAGATGAAGGTTTGAGGGGGTCAGTCACTCAGTCTGGAGATGCAGGTTTGTGGGGATCAGTCCCTCAGTCTGGAGATGCAGGTTTGAGGGGATCAGTCCCTCAGTCTGGAGATGAAGGTTTGAGGGGGTCAGTCACTCAGTCTGGAGATGCAGGTTTGAGGGGATCAGTCCCTCAGTCTGGAGATGCAGGTTTGAGGGGATCAGTCCCTCAGTCTGGAGATGCAGGTTTGAGGGGGTCAGTCCCTCAGTCTGGAGATGCAGGTTTGAGGGGGTCAGTCCCTCAGTCTGGAGATGCAGGTTTGAGGGGGTCAGTCCCTCAGTCTGGAGATGAAGGTTTGAGGGGGTCAGTCCCTCAGTCTGGAGATGAAGGTTTGAGGGGGTCAGTCCCTCAGTCTGGAGATGCAGGTTTGAGGGGATCAGTCCCTCTGTCTGGAGATGAAGGTTTGAGGGGGTCAGTCCCTCAGTCTGGAGATACAAGTTTGAGGGGATCAGTCACTCAGTCTGGAGATGCAGGTTTGAGGGGATCAGTCCCTCAGCCTGGAGATGCAGGTTTGAGGGGATCAGTCCCTCAGGCTGGAGATGAAGGTTTGGGGGGTGAGTCCCTCAGTCTGGAAATGCATGTTTGAGGGGATCAGTCCCTCAGGCTGGAGATGAAGGTTTGAGGGGTCAGTCCTCAGTCTGTTTATAACGACAATTTATTTGACGTGTTCTTGGTAGCGGGAATGCAATGATAAGGCTTCGGAGGTTTCTTACTTTATTTGTAATAAAGGTGCGAGTAACAGGCTGCGTGTCTGTGGCCATGGCCCGGCAGGCCATGCGCCTTGCGAGGGAGAGAGGAGTTAGGCCTGTTGACTGACTGAAGTTTGGGCGCCAAGTGAGGGAGAGGCAGAGTGTCGCAGACTGACGTGGGTATGCCTACAGGCTTGCCCTCTGGTGGAAACTATGGAAACTAGCATGGCACGAAATATGAACTCAGCTGGCAGACAGCATGGCTGTCTATGCAGACAGTACAGGCTGTCTACACTCAGTCTGGAGAAGAATTTTAATGCCTCCTCTGGAAGAAGGCTACTGTTTGGGCGAGACATTTGGGAATCAGGATACCTTAGTATTGCACCTGTGCGTTATTGGTCATTACTGTGAGGGCAGACAAGTAGGTACTACCCTGGGTTGCTAACTGGTACCTAATTACTTCTTTTTGGGAATTAATTTACTGACACACACACACACAGCTTTAAGAAGAGGTATGATAAAGCTCATGGCGCAGGGAGAGTGACCCAGTAGCGGCCAGTGAAGAGGAGGGGCCAGGAGCTATGTATCGACCCCTGCAACCACAACTAGGTGAGTACAACTAGGTGAGTACACACACACACACTTACACACACACACACATCCTGATGGCATGGTGGCTAGCGCTCTTGCTTCACGCACGGAGGGCCCGGGTTCAATTCCCGGCGTGGCCGAAACATTTCGAAGTGTTTCGTTACACACACACACACACACACACACATACACCAGGAGCTATGACTCGACCCCTGCAACCACAACTAGGTGAGTACATACAACAGGCCTAGTGTCTAATCGACATGTGCCTAGGACAAAATGGTTACTAACACACACACATACACACACACACCCCCACACACACGTAGGGACACCGCGTGGGTGAGTCACAACTTTAGTGCTCCATGAATATAAGTGTTTTTGAGGGCAACCCAAGGGTAATGCAGGGGTTATCAAGTGTGTCAGGGTAGTGAACAACCCTTGAAGCGATTTAAGAGTTGCCCTGAGCCACATAAGTGTGGGGAGAGCCATAATTATATAAGTGAACTAGAAATAAATATTTGGTGGCGGGATCAGTGGGCCTAGTGTGCTCCAGGCGACGTTGCCACGTGTGTCACCCTAGATAATAAAGTGAAATAAATATGTGACAAGTGAAAGAAATACAGTGAATAGGTGATATTATATATCGACAAGAAATGAAAGTGGATATACGCCAGAACATCACATCGAGTTGGACAATCTACAGGATACTACACGCTGGACAAGCTGCATCGCATCGCAAGTATTCACCTATGCGTGGTTTTCGGGGTGTCGGGTGTAAGTTCCAATTACCTAACCGCTAAGCTGTTTGTGAACGGTCAACTCTCATAGTAAGATAAGGAATAGGATATCAAGTACACGGTAACAAATAGCAATTGATAATTTCTAGTAGAAAAGGGCGAGCAGACAGGTGAAGCATTAACTGGTAGATCAGGTGTGTCAGGTCAGGCCAGGTAGAGGAGCTCTGTAGACTACGTGTTACTCGCAGACCCCACATAGACACTCATACACCATAACACACAATTTCACAATTACTTTTCACACAATAAATCCACACACATAAAGTTCCCCACACACACACATACAGTCCCATAACACACAATTTCACCACTACTCTTCACACAATTAACTCACACACACACATACACACACACACACACACAGGAAGGCAGCTGGGTAGACAGGACGGGGTGCGTCACCAACAAGGGATGTATCAAGTGCTAGGGGGCATACACACAACTGAGGAGGAGGTGAAGCAGTTACTCAGTGACCTTGATACCTCAAAGGCGATGGGTCCGGACAATATCTCCCCGTGGGTTCTTCAGGAAGGAGCTGAGGTACTGAGTGTGCCACTTACCATAATATTCAACACATCCCTTGAAAATGGGCAGCTACCTGAGGTATGGAAGAAGGCCAACGTAGTCCCCATCTTTAAAAAAGGAGACAGAAAAGAGGCACTAAACTATAGACCGGTATCACTTACATGTATAGTGTGCAAAGTCCTGGAGAAAATCATCAGGAAAAGAATGGTGGAGCACCTCGAGCTGAACAGGATAATAAACACCAGACAGCACGGATTCCGGGAAGGCAAATCCTGTGTAACAAACCTCCTAGAGTTCTATGATAAAGTAACAGAGGTAAGGCAAGAGAGAGAAGGGTGGGTTGATTGCATTTTCTTGGACTGCAGGAAGGCCTTCGACACAGTTCCTCACATGAGATTAGCAAAGAAGTTGGAAGAACAAGCATGTATAACAGGAAGGGCACTGGAATGGATCAGGGAATACCTCACAGGGAGGCAACAACGGGTCATGATGCGTGATGAGGTATCACAGTGGGCGCCTGTGACGAGCGGCATACCGCAGGGGTCAGTCCTAGGACCAAAGATATTCTTGGTATATGTAAATGACATGATGGATGGGATAGACTCAGAAGTGTCTCTGTTCGCAGATGATGTGAAATTAATGAGGAGAATCACATCGGAAGAGGACCAAGCAGGACTTAAAACAGACCTGGACAACCTTGACATCTGGTCTAGCAACTGGCTTCTCGAATTCAATCCCACCAAATGCAAAGTCATGAAGATCGGAGAAGGGCAAAGAAGACCGCTGACAGAGTACAGGCTAGGCGGACAAAGGCTACAAACCTCGGCAAAGGAGAAAGACCTTGGGGTGAGTATAACACCAAGCACGTCTCCGGAGGCACACATCAACCAGATAACTGCGGCAGCATATGGGCGACTGGCAAACCTAAGATTAGCGTTCCGTTACCTTAACAAGGAATCGTTCAAGACACTGTACACCGTGTACGTCAGGCCCATACTAGAATATGCAGCACCAGTCTGGAACCCACACCTGGTCAAGCACGTAAAGAAACTAGAGAAAGTGCAAAGGTTTGCGACAAGGTTAGTGCCACAACTCAGGGGTCTGTCCTATGAAGAAAGGTTGAGGGAAATAGGACTAACAACACTGGAGGAAAGAAGGGTCAGAGGAGACATGATAACGACATACAAAATACTGCGGGGAATCGACAAGGTAGACAGTGACAGGATGTTCCAGAGAGGGAACACAGAAACAAGGGGACACAACTGGAAGCTGAAGACTCAGATGAGTCAAAGGGATGTTAGGAAGCATTTCTTCAGCCACAGAGTAGTCAGGAAGTGGAATAGTCTAGAGAAAGATATAATGGAGGCAGGAACCATACATAGTTTTAAGACGAGGTATGATAAAGCTCATGGAGCAGGGAGAGCAGAGACCCAGTAGCGGACAGCGAAGAGGCGGGGCCAGGAGCTGAGTCTCGACCCCTGCAACAACAATTAGGTGAGTACAATTAGGTGAGTACACACACACACACACAACATATGGGACAAACTAACTGACAGAACAGTAGTCATTATTCAAGTGTTGGGAACTGTTGTGGTAGTACTGGTAGTGGTGGTAGTACTGGTAGTGGTGGTAGTACAGGTAGTGGTGGTAGTACTGGTAGTGGTGGTAGTTGTGGTGGTAGTACTGGTAGTGGTAGGTAGAACTGGTAGTGGTGGTAGGATTGGTAGTGGTAGAAATACTGGTAGTGGTGGTGGTACTGGTAGTGGAGGTAGTACTGGTAGCATTGGTAGTAGTAGTAGTACTGGTAGTGGTGGTAGTACTGGTAGTAGTGGTACTACTGGTAGTGGTGGTTGTACTGGTAGTGGTGGTAGTACTAATAGTGGTGGTAGTACTGGTAGTAGTGGTAGTACTGGTAGTAGTGGTAGTACTGGTAGTAGTATTAGTACTGGTAGTGGTGGTAGTACTAGTAGTAGTGGTAGTACTGGTAGTGGTGGTAGTACTGGTAGCAGTGGTAGTACTGGTAGTGGTGGTAGTACTGGTAGTGGTTGTAGTACTGGTAGTGGTGGTAGTTGTGGGGGTAGTACTGATAGTGGTGGTAGTACTGGTAGTGGTGATATTACTGGTAGTCGTGGTAGCACTGGTAGTGGTGGTAGTACTGGTAGTGGTAGTAGTACTGGTAGTGGTGGTAGTACTGGTAGTGGTGGTAGTACTGGTAGTGGTGGTAGTACTGGTAGTGGTGGTATTTTTTATGGTAGTACTTGTAGTGGTGGTAGAACTGGTAGTGGTGGTAGTATTGGTAGTACTGGTAGTGGTGGTAGTACTGGTAGTGGAGGTAGTAGTGGTAGTACTGGTAGTGGTGGTAGTACTGGTAGTAGTAGTAGTAGTACTGGTAGTGGTGATATTTTTAATGGTAGTACTGGTAGTGGTGGTAGAACTGGTAGTCAGTCAGGAAACATTGGCTGTAGACATCCCTGGAGGAAGACCTGGGGGTGAGCATAGTTCCAAGCTTTTACCCTGATGCTCAAATCAACCAAATAACTACTGCAGGAAACGGGAGGTTGGTAATTTTTAGGACAGCTTTCAGCTACTGGTAGTGGTGGTAGTACTGGTAGTGGTGGTAGTATTGGTAGTACTGGTAGTGGTGGTAGTACTGGTGGTGGAGGTAGTAGTGGTAGTACTGGTAGTGGTGGTAGTACTGGTAGTAGTTGTAGTACTGGTAGTGGTGGTAGTACTGGTAGTAGTGGTAGTACTGGTAGTAGTAGTAGTACTGGTAGTGGTGGTAGTATTGGTGTTGCAAGGGTATCTTTCGTAGATTGGGTAATGAACAGACGAGCTTGGTTGGTTACTTGCTGTATTGAAGGTAATATATGGGGAAATCTCAGAGCCCATAGCCTGCGTCTGTCTCTACTCTATGCCGGGTCGTTGGGTACTGATGCTAGTAGGAGCGTGCACTCATGGCATTCAAAAGGGGTGACCTTTGACATGGGCTAACAGTTGATCACGTGAGCAGTGTATGTTGATCACGTGAAGAGTATGGCTCAGTAATGGTTGATCACATGAACTGCTATTAAGAGCTCGGCTATGTTACATATGTCGTCTCGACATACATCTATAAAAACTAAAGTCGACAGGCGTACGGGTCTGAGCTGAAGCTATACAATGTCAAAGTACACAACAGTTGAACATTATACTACACATGGATATTATCGTGTTGGAAACAATTTACATTACTATATGATATACAGAAGTAAGATTAGGGACAAGATAGGCTCACTTAAGAGTAACTCAGGACAGATCGCGTGTTGCGTGGAGGTTCTTTCATAGATTGGGTAATGAACAGACAATATTGGGATGGTAACTTGGTGTATTAAGGTCAATAGCCAGGGCGGAATCTCAGAGTTTGCAGGCCTGCGTCTATCCTTGGCTGTCTCCGGGTGGTAACTAAGTCACTGCACCGAGCAGGGCTCATAGCGTTCAAAGTGTTGACCTTTGACATGGGTGACCTTTGACATTGGGCTAACGGTTGCATCGGTTGGTCACATGAGCAGAAATGGTTATACCCTATGAACTCTCACTGAGCTTACAGTGACACACGGACCGTGATAAGGATATGTGTGAAATTTTCAATACTTACTTCCTCTCAGTTTTTACTCAGGAAGATACTAGTGGAATTCCAGAAATAATAAATTATGTTGAACAGGAAGATAATAGACTATGCTCGATTGGGGTAACTAGTGACATGGTCCTCAGACAAATAGAGAAATTAAAACCTAACAAATCCCCAGGCCCTGATGAACTGTTTGCAAGAGTTTTAAAGGAATGTAAAGATGAACTTAACAAACCTTTGGCAAATCTTTTCAATATATCACTACAAACTGGCATAGTGCCACACAAGTGGAAAAGAGCAAATGTAATTTACAAGGCAGGTGACAGGTCCTTAGCTTCGAACTATAGACCAATAAGCCTTACCTCCATAGTTGGTAAATTTATGGAATCAATAATTGCCGAGGCAATTCGTAGCTGTCTTGAAAGGCATAAATTGATTAATGACTCTCAACATGGTTTTACTAAGGGGCGTTCCTGTCTTACTTTTTTCACTAAGGTGTTTGAGGAGGTAGATCATGATAATGAATATGATATTGTGTATATTGACTTCAGTAAGGCTTTCGATAGAGTTCCACATTAGAGGCTATTGAGGAAACGTAAGGCACACGGAATAGGAGGAGAATTTTTTTCGTGGGTAGAGGCATGGTTGACAAATAGGCGGCAGAGAGTTTGCATAAATGGGGAGAAATCAGAATGGGGGCACGTCTCAAGCGGTGTCCCACGGGGTCAGTTTTGGGCCCCCTGTTGGTTACAATTTACATAAACGACATAGATGAGGGAATAAATAGTAACATAAGCAAATTTGCTGATGACACCAAAATAGGCCATCCAATTCATTCTAATGTGGACATTAGAGCACTCCAGGATGATTTGAATAGACTGATGAAGTGGCCGGAGAAGTGGCAGATGCAAAGTTCTAAATGTTGGGCAGGACAATAACCATGCCACATATAAACTGAATAATGTAGATCATAATACTTGTGATTGCGAGAAGGATTTAGAAGTTCTGGTTAGCAGTAATCTGAAACCAAGACAACAGTGCATAAGTGTTCGCAATAAAGCTAACAGAATCCTTGGCTTCATATCAAGAAATATAAGTAATAGAAGTCCTCAGGTTGTTCTTCAACTCTATATATCCTTGGTTAGGCCTCATCTAGATTATGCTGCACAGTTCTGGTCATCGTATTACAGAATGGATATAAATGGAAAACATACAGAGGAGGATGACAAAGTTGATCCCATGTATCAGAAATCTTCCCTATGAGGATAGACTGAGGGCCCTGAATCTGCACTCTCTAGAAAGGCGTAGAATTAGGGAGGATATGATTGAGGTGTATAAATGGAAAACAGGAATAAAAAAAGAGGATGTAAATAGCGTGCTGAAAATATCCAGCCAAGACAGGACTCGCAGCAATGGTTTCAAGTTGGAAAAGTTCAGATTCAGGAAGGATATAGGAAAGCACTGGTTTGGTAATAGAGTTGTGGATGAGTGGAACAAACTCCCGAGTACCGTCATAGAAGATAAGACGATGTGTAGTTTTAAAAATAGGTTAGATAAATACATGAGTGGGTGTGGGTGGGTGTGAGTTGGACCTGACTAGCTTGTGCTAATAGGTCAGATGCTTACTAATTCCTTAAGTGGAAGTGACCTGACTACCTGAGTTTACCTGGTGGTCAGGTCTAAGCAGGGGAGTAATGGACCTGCCTTGCATGGGTCAGTAGGCCTGCTGCAGTGTTTCTTTTTTTATGTTCTTATATCATGATACATAGGAATTAATGAGCTCATTACTAGAAAGTCATGATAAAAGAGATAAAAAAATGTTCGATCGATCGCATCTGTCTTCATGTGATCTACGAATTCTGAGGAAATATATTGACAAGAAGGTAGTGATTAACAGACAAGGTAGATCTGGTGCACTCAAATCTATACTGTTAAATCTCAGAATTCGGAGAGAACGTGAACACATAAAAAAAATTCTTTGAATAATACTAAGTTGATATTGCAACACACAGTTGAGATACAATTACTACATTATTAACTATACAGCTTATTTACATTTAACCCCAACTCTGCTAGGATGAGATTGATATAGGCAGAATCATTATCATCTCTGGGTGGATCAAACTCTTTTACAATTGGTAACTCAATTTCTGATTGAGAAGGATCTACACTGGTATCCACAAATGATACTTGAGGATTTCTCAACACTTGTCATGTACGTAGGGAATAACGACATTCAGGTTGATCATCTGACTGATCATTAGAAGTAGAGGGTACAGCAACAGGAGATTTGTCAGATTCTGTCTCGCTTGTCTGGCTGTCAGGGTTGTCAGGAACCTCGTCCTCATCACATACTAATTTCATATGATCTAAATGCGATTCTTTAAACTGACCCATACTAATTTCTCTAACTTTATACTTATTGCCATTAATATGTTCAACTACTCTGTAAGGACCAACAAACTTTTGGTCGAGTTTTGGCATTGCTGAAGTTTTGTTAAAGTTAGTCAACATAACTCTCGAACCTACTTTAACTTTGGTCGGTTTGACTCGAGTGTTAGTTACTCTAGTAAATTCTGCTGTTGACTTATGAAGTGTTTCACGGATTCGTCTGAAAACACTCTGAGCTTGACTGGTATGAACTGCTAAGAAATCATCAGGATTGTAAGTCGGTTTCGGATTAGAATATAACAGCTTATAAGGCAAACACTTATCAACACCGTACAATGCATAATGTGGGGTATCACCTATGGAAGCATTATAAGCAGAATTTGTTGCACACTGAACATCGGGTATAACTTCATCCCAGGTTGCACTATTGGGATTGATGGTGGCTCTCAAGACGTCAAGTACTTTGTTATTCGTCCTTTCCGCTAACCTATTACTGGCAGGATGGTGTGGAACAATGGTTGATTTTGTAATCTTGTATAAAGTACACAAGTTTTCTAGGATCTCATTTCAAAATTCACCTCCATTATCTGTTATGAGGGACTTAGGAGTGGTATGTCTGCAGATTATACGTTCCTTGAACGCTTTTGCTACTGTCTCAGCAGTCTTATCTGCAATAGGCACTAACTCACAATATCCAGTAAAATGATCGACCATTACACACAGATGTTTGTTACCTTGGAGGGAACATTGGAAATTAGTCAACAGATCTAGTGCAACTCTTTCCCATGGCTCGCTAGTAGTTGGAAAGACTTGGATTGGATTAGGACCAGTAACATTGCCTTTATGTTTCATACAGACACTACATTTTTTAACATACTCAGTAATATCAGTTGACATACAAGGCCAAAAGTATTTCAATCTGGCTTGTTTCACAGAACGATCCATACCAGGGTGTGCAACACCTGATACATCATGAACTAGCTGTAAGGCTACTTTCACTAGTGACTGTGGAATTACTAACTGGTATACCCCTCTACTAGGAGTACCCAGCTCGGTAGTACGATACAGTAATTCTTGGTTCATGACAAAGTCACTGATGGGTGCTGTTGGCTTCACAGTGAGAATAAGATCTTCCTGGAGCAGGAATCGAATCACACCAGACCACATGGGATCTGTTCTTTGGGCAGTCTTTACATCCTCAGCACTAAACGGAGGATCGGCAGTTACTGACATGACGCGATAAAGCATCAGCAACTACATTTGATTTGCCAGGTAAATGTTCAAAGATGGGGTTGAACTCTTGGATAGTCAAGGACCATCTGATATATGATGTCTTGGAAGTGCTTTAAAGACCATACTATCGCTAAAGCTTCTTGCTCAGTAAGTGTATAATTACGTTCAGCCTTAATAAGGACTCAGCTAGCAAATGCAACTGCGTTGTACTTGCTACTGGTCTTTTGTGCAAGGACTGCACCAATGCCTATTGAACTAGCATCAGTGGTTAGGTAGAAAGGCTTAGAAAAATCTGGAAATTTAAAAATTGGAGCAGATGTTAGCTTTTCGTTGAGAGTTTGGAATGATTTTTCTTGACAGAAGGTCCAAACAAATGGAGCATCTTTCTTAAGCAACTCAGTTAGAGGAGCTGCTATGGAAGAAAAACTAGCAATGAATGATCTATAAAAACTTGCTAAGCCCACAAAGGATCTTACGACATCAGCAGTTTTGGGAGATGGAAAATTTAATACTGCAGTTACTTTACTTTGGTCAGTCGTAACCCCTCTAGGAGTGACTACATGACGAAGAAACTTGATTTCTGATCTGAAAAATTGACATTTGGACAGTTTGATCTTTACATTGGCTTCTTCAAGCTTACCGAGTACTATTTCAAGTCTTTTTAAGTGCATATCTACGTCTTGTGACATGACAATCACGTCATCTAAGTACACCATAAGTACGTTACCTATGAGACCTCTAAAGATATTGGTCATGAGCCTTGAGAATGTGATAGGCGATTATCGTAACCCGAAGGCCATATAGAGGAAGTGGAAATGACCTTTTGGAGTGGAGAATGCGGTTAGCTCTTGGCTGTCCTTGTGAAGATGGACTTGCCTAAACCCTTGTAACAAATCTAGGGTCGAGAAAACTTTGTTATCTCCGATATTACGTAAAAGGTCACCAAGTACAGGAAGTAGGAAGTGATCTGGAATTCTTTTTGCATTTAACTTCCTAAAGTCAGTCACTGGGCGCTGAAAACAGTAAGTGTATAAAAGACATTCATCATAAAGTTACAAATAAAGACATTGGATCAGGTCAGCAAACAAAGGGAGACAGCAGAGGGAAACAAGAGACTAGCTCCCTTAAGGTTTACTATACTAATAGCAGGAGTGTAAGAAATAAGATAGATGAGGTAAGATTAATTGGAAGTGCAGGAAACATAGATATTATTGCGATAACAGAGACCTGACTCAATCTGAAAGATAGAGAGTTGCCTTCTGAATGTCACATACAAGGCTATAAATTATTCCACACTGATAGGGTCAACAGGAAGGGTGGTGGAGTAGCGATGTAAGTCAGAGACAATTTAAATTGTTGTGTTAGACAAGATTTAAAATTAGAAGCTTCAGTCACTGAATATGTTTGGTTACAGCTTCTTGAGGGCCGTGTAAAACTTATCTTGGGTGTGATTTACAGGCCCCCAAATCTTGATAGGGAGTGCAGTAAACTTCTATGGGATGAAATTTGTAAGGCATCTACAAATGAAAATGTTGTGCTGATGGGAGATTTCAACTTTAGACAAATTGACTGGAGCAATTTGACAGGAAATTTAGAGTCAAGTGACTTTCTTGATACGATTCAGGATTGTGTT
>WNWK01026743.1:0-27039 GCA_009830355.1 Cherax destructor | reverse complement strand
TTGTTGTTGTTGCTGTGTTACCGCCGGCCGGACGGAATGATTTCTGTTCACTCCTTGAAGGACTGGAAAAAGTGATCTTGCGTTAGCATTCAAACTCCGTTTCTCTTATTAACACGTCGAAGGAAAAGGGAAGAGTTTTTGCGGACGAGCCTGCCACCCATTGTAAGCACCTTTTTTCTTCTAGAGTGTATATCAGGTTTTTATGTTATTTATATTGTTTATTAGCCCAAGATGAATTGTGATAGATAAATAAGCCGTAGGCGATATTGTTCAAATTAAGCATTTTGTCCTGCCTCCCAACAATAAACTCTCCCTCTCTCCTTTCCATCTTCCATACACCAACAAGAGTGAATAATATGTTGATATTAAATGTTTTTATACTGTTTTTAGTCTTTATATTTAATATTTATTCTTTTCTTATGTAAATCATATTTAATCTCTAAAAAAATATTTTTTTAATTCTCCAGGGTTCAAACGGTTATTGAATTTACATTATTTCTTAAGGGAAAATGGTTTCAGTTTTTGTTGATTTCGTTTACCATCCTGGAACGGATTAAACAAAAGCCGGGGCCATGTATTCCAATTTCTTCAGAATAACAATGGGCATTCCGCCTAACTAACATTTCCTCTGTTATTAGTTACGTTTTCAGTCTTTACAAATGAATTCCATTTTGTTTTTTTATTCACAAATGATTTTTATTCAAACAAAAATGGAAGATTTATTTATGCAAATTATAATAATTGCAAAATATTACATTTGTGAACTATATTGACCTCTGCTGGCGCTAAGACGTGTGAGTCTTTGTTTACTTGAACATCGGAAAAATTAAACTTTCGGTTTTTGGCCGTTTCAAGCCATTTCCACTTTTAAAACTAATAAAATCATCTTTATATCTATAAATATCTTACTTCATCAAATGAAATCAAGAAATCCAAATATAACTATAAAAGTATATGAAAAAACCTAAAGTCCTTTTTAATCGAAAATTACAATTTCGTTTTTTTTCTCTCATTATGCACGGGCGCAGGATTTGTTTTATATGGTGCCTTCCACATGGTTTTTTCTTCTATCTGGAAAATTTACCGCTCAAACATCTGGTGGTGGCTAGACAAAACGGGTTTGGACCCCGGAACTAAAGCCGAGAATAGACGGACCCTGGGGTTAACAGTCAAATAACCTCCCGGTAAGGTTTATTTTTTTTCCCCTTTGATGTTAGAGGCCCATACATGTTCTAGGTGGGGGTAACTTATATAATGCCCCAGTCAGGGTAATCCTTCTGATTGGGTTTCGAAAACTTTTCCAGTCCTCTCAATGGGTTAAGGTAGGGCGAGATGTTTTTAGTGATAAAAAATATTGAAATCGAAAAATTATGGAATAAAATTTTCTTACCGAAAAATATGCTAATTCTGGAAGTTGATGTTCGGAAGTTTCTATTATTTCTAAGTGTGTTTTACTAAAGTATTTTTCGATCTTTCACTTAGGTAGAGGCTTTGGAATTAGTCTTTTTTTTTACCCAAAATTGGGATTTTTATGATTGTTTCATGAAATACACTACTGGCAACTTCTGTAGGAGATGGGTGAGTGGAGGGAGCGCCCTGTAGCCTTAGGCTTCCCTTGAATAGGGGATTATAGTGATCCGGTTTGGCGCTCCTTACTTAAGTTTTTTACCCTAGTTATCAATATCTCGGAATAAGTTATTGACATTTAATCCTCTCATGCAAAAGTATTTATCAGGCTCATGATTCTTTTCGTGGTTATTGAGGAATGATGGTTCATTGACACAGGAGAGTTTCGATATGTTTTTTTTTTTGTTAGTGATTTTTTTAAATTAAAAAGAAAAAAGTTTTAAAATTTTTGTATAATCAACTATTGACGAAAGCTCAAAAGGCTCGTAATTCGAAAAAAACTCCGTCTTTATCTGATTTCAACTAGAACTTGTATGTCGTAATAATTTTGTAGGAAGGTTTTGCCCTAAGCTCTATCAAAAGGGATTTTTTTTTTTTCTATATCGTCAACCTTGAAAAAAGCCTTTTTCCCAAAGAAATAATGTAAATTTTAATCCATTTCAGACCCCAGGAATATTAACACAAATATTTTTAAAGATTAAATATTGATTTACATACAGAAAAGAATGAAAAATAAAATAAAGCCTAATAACGTATAAATGAACATTTAACATACCTTACCTTTATTGGCGGCTTTTTGGTTATGGAAGATGGGAGGAGAGAGGGAGGCGGTTTATTGTTGGGAAAGGGGGACAAATCTTCAATTACATAATATCACTCTCGGTTTATTTATCTATCATAATTTATCTAATGGCATAATAAACGTATTTAATAAGTAAACATGTATAAACTCAGAATGAATAAACTGTCTTAAATGTAAGGGGGTGGTAGGTTTTTTGTTGTTGGGTATAAGGGCCCTGACCTAAGCTGTGGTGGTTCGGCGGCGAAAACCCCAAACCTTTCAAACAATGTATTTGCATGTTTATAAGAAATATTCCCTTACTAAATAAGAAATATTCCTTATATAAATAAGAAATATTCCACATATAAATGAAATATTCCCCCTTGGAGGAGATGTTGGCAGAGGGCGGCTCTGGAATCAGGCCCTTATCTCAAACAATGGAGGAGTTAAGTTTTGTTATTTTTCATCGCTAAACTTCTCCTGTTAGTGCTACACTTTATCGTGGCTGGTGCTTATAGTCTTTATTGATCAATTAAGTCACCAAAAATCAGGCCAAAACAATGGATTAAAGAAATGTTTTGTATGAACTCCCGATAATGTTCCTCCCGAAACAATGTTCCACTGCCTGAGAATTGTGTAGGAGGCGGGCTTGCGGGCTTTGTATGTGGGGCGGGCCGGACGGTTCCCCCATGAACGAAACGGAGGTAATCCCGAAAACGGAGGTAAAATTTCCGAAAAACTCCGCTGAAACACGAAAAAGAGATACATGTACGAAAATGGAGGGTTCACTGTAACTGTAGGCAAAATGTCACTAAAAACAGTATCTAGGTTTCAAATGGTGCTTATTCACGGCATTCTATTTCAATTTTAGCAAAATAAAAAAAAAAAAATGATGAAAAGTCTCGCCCCTCCTTAAACCACCATTACTAAAATAGATATACGGTGGACCCTTGGTTTTCGTGAAAATTCTTTAAAGAATGCTGTTCGAGTGCGTTACCAAACGAATTTGTTCCCCATAAGGACAAATTAAATTGATTAGTCATTTCAGATCCCCAAAATACAACAAAAGCTCTTACAAAAATACACTACATTTGCGATTCGGGGTGCTCGTAACTTGGGGTCCATTGTATACAGAATATACAGGTCTTATTCATAGCCGCATACAACTAAGGTCTTCAAGTCACATATTCACCTGCCCAATTAACCCTTTGGGGGTCAGAGCCTTCTCAGGAAAGTGTTCCTGGGGTGAAAATTTTTGGAAAAAAAAAATTAATTTTCTTATGAAATGATGATCTTTTTCCGATCATAACCCCAAAATTATGAAATTTGATCGCTAACGGAATTATGCTTTCGAAGTTAGCGGTAGCCGCCTAGCGATGCGTTTTGCCACTTTGAGCCTATTTTTGACAAATTCCAATGTTTCAGTCTCCTACATTATAGCTATTTCGCTAGAACTCTATTTCTTCTATCGATTAGTACAAGAAACCGCCTATTTACAATTTCATCTGCCCAAATAGTGGTCAGAAAATGGCAATTTTCAATTTCACACAAATTTCAAACGATGCCAATTTCAAAATAGGGTCCAGAGTAAACAAGGCAGACATTCCT
This sequence comes from Cherax destructor, assembly GCA_009830355.1. Lineage (NCBI taxonomy): Eukaryota > Metazoa > Arthropoda > Malacostraca > Decapoda > Parastacidae > Cherax > Cherax destructor. The sequence continues at coordinate 23,243 of WNWK01026743.1, read as the reverse complement.
GGCCTAAAATAACATGTTCTCGTTCATTAGTCACGTCTCCGGCCCTTGTTCCATTCTTTCTTTTCATTTTGAATTTTTATTCTCACAAAATAGAAGATTTACTGTTATGTATACAACATCATTGTATAAATGGTATAAATAATATCAGAGCACTTGTGCATGAATATAAGACTCGCCAGTTGATGTGTATTGGAGGCGTGGTGATTTGTTTACTCTTGAACATCGTCAAAATCGAACATTTTAGCTACTTTGAGCTCAATTTCAAGGTCTTGTCATTGTCATACCAATCAAAATCATCTCTATTTCTGTAATATATCTTCCATTCTATCAAATGAGACCAAGAAAACGAGAATACATCAAAAAAAAACATCGAAAATCACTGCAAACTCGCTGTTTTAATCGAAAAAACGGTCAGAGTTTTTTTCTCTCATTATGCAGTGTGTACTGCAGGATTTTTTTATATTGCGCACACTGACCACAGACCCATTCTTTCATATGTATGCCTACCGGGACGTTTTCTGCTTAAATTGAGGCTACTAGAATTTGGGCGTACTAGTACGGCACCAACCCCTGCTCGTAAACGTACTAGTACGGCCCCGCCCCCAAAGGGTTAATACCCCTTTCCCCAACATGACCTAATCCCCGTGTTTTTACACGCAGCCCACAGGGTATGATGGTTACATCACTTTAAAGTATAACTCTTACCTCTGGCACACACATCCGCCCAGAAATAAGATAAAAAACCAGTGCATCCTACCAGCTTAAGCCATTCAGAGAATGAGAGAGGAGGCATAGCTAGGCCTCTCCACTCCAAAACAAACAAAAGGAAGATGTTGCCTTGCCCATTCACATGCACCCACAATAATTTGTTTTCTCATACACCTTTTTACTTTTACAAAGAAATACAACTTTATAAACTACTTATTTAAATGTGTGTGTGTAGTACAACCTTTTAATATTGAGAAAATCAGGCTTTACTCAGCTTCTCAGTCTTAAGAGTGGCCTGCCCTTATGACGTTAAGCAGCCGTGACCCCATCAATTCACTATAATTAGGTATTCCAGAGAACGTTACTTAAATACATCAATACATGTTGGGTCCTATAGCCCCATAGCAGTCGGTGCCGTACTAGTAAATTTTACGCGCCAGGGTCGGTGCTGTACTAGTACGTGTAAATTCTAGCGGCCTCATTTTAGAAACTACATATCCACCATGCCTCGCAGCAAGAAACACTTTACTCCTCGGCGAATTGGACACTTTTTTTCTCAGTGACAGTTCTAATACTGATAGGGGTGTCAGTGAAGGTGACTTTCAAGGTTTTGAGGCGGTTGTGACCGAAAGTAATGACAACAATGCCGGAAATAGTGAGGAAATCCCAGACAACCCACAACCTTCCACATCTGGTGCTGTGGCGTCTTGTTCACAGTCAGTTGTAACAGAGTGAAGGAGGAAACTATTATTTACTCATGTCCAGGACTCAGATGTGAGCAATGGTGATGATAGTGATAGTGAATATGAACTTCAAGCTCTTCGAAACAGTTCCAGTAGCGAGAGTGAAGTGAAATATTTGCCAGTGAAGCATCAGTATATACGACGGTATATGCGCTCTGGTAGTGTGCCATATGCTCTCCCAAGGGTTAGGAGTACATCCTGTGGGCATACAACAGGAACAGATAGTGAAAACAAAGATGATAGTGTTGCAATTAGGATGAGAAATGTGGATGTGTCAGAAGATGGTAGTGGTTATAGTGGTGCCAGCCGTGAGGCACCAGCAGTTGGCCATGCTGTCCCACGCGCTCGAGCTCAGCTACAACAAAGGGCCACCCTCACCCACCCACCCACCCCTACAACCACAACCTCCACTCCCACAACCCCCACAACTACCTATCAATATCCAGAACCCACCAGCAGACCACACCTGGGATTGGCAGGAAGCTGACAATTTTCTTTCCAATCCCCATCAGTTTGATGAAAGTGGGGAATATGCTCATCGTGTACACTTGGAAACAATGCCACTGAACTGGAATGTTTCGAGTTATTCTTTGATGAACCTCTAATGGAAATTATTATCAGGGAAAGAAACAGATACTACGATTACACTATGGCAAACACAATACTCAAACCAAAATCACGTGTACACCAGTGGAAGGAGACAACTGTGGCTGAGATGTATCTTTTCTTTGCCACAATAATGCTTATGAAACATGTGTATAAGCACTGTCTCAAATCATATAGGTTGACAGACCGCTTGATTGCAACCTCAGCTTTCAGTGATATACCAGTGAATCGATTTGTGCTACTGTTACTTATGCTACACTTCTCAGACAAAACCAGGCCTGACAGAAACGACAGGTTATATAAGATTAGGAATGTGTTTCTGTATCTGAAAGAAATTCAATATGTATTTTTATCCCTTCAGGAAGCTTGTTATTGATGAGTCTTTGATTTGATTCTGTTCAAAGGTAGACTCGTTCAAGCAGTATATACCAATCAAGAGGAAACGCTTTGGTATAAAGTGTTTTGTGCTTTGTGATTACTACAGTGGTCTTATTACATCAACTTTGGTTATTTTTTCTTTTCAACACTGTCTACTTCCCTTGCAAACTCTACCTCTTACACACTCTTATAACATTGTCTACTACCATTGTTAATGCTACCTCTTCTGACCTTTGTGTATTCCTTCTTTAGCACAATTCACCCTGTAGTGATCTATGACCATTTCAGGTTTAGCACTTAGTTGGATTATAATATTATTATTATTATTATTATTATTATACTCCATGAATATAATGCAAATTAAAGATGATTGTGTTGAAGTCAAATTGTTTACTCAATTATGAGTTGACAATTATTATAGACAAGTTGTGATTTTTCTGGAATATCTTTACAAATAAACATTTAAAAGTGACAATTTTATTTAGTGAAACATGTGACAATAGAGAAAATATTGTTTTCTAGTTGAGTATGTTGTGTTGATAATTGTGGGATATATTGTACTATACTGACTCATGTTTCTATTGCAGAAGTATTTTGTGGAGGACTACCAGGTTGTGTCTTGCCAGACACTATATCTTCAGTACTTCAAGAAGCACCAGTGTAAGTGTCTTGAACAACAACTGATATTGCAGAAGTATTGTGTGGAAGACTACCAGGTTGTGTATTGCCAGACACTATATATTCAGTACTTCAAGAAGCACCAGTGTAAGTGTCTTGAACAACAACTGATATTGCAGAAGTATTGCGTGGAAGACTACCAGGTTGTGTATTGCCAGACACTATATCTTCAGTACTTCAAGAAGCACCAGTGTAAGTGTCTTGAACAACAACTGATATTGCAGAAGTATTTTGTGGAGGACTACCAGGTTGTGTCTTGCCAGACACTATATCTTCAGTACTTCAAGAAGCACCAGTGTGTCTTGAACAACAACTGATATTGCAGAAGTATTTTGTGGAGGACTACCAGGTTGTGTCTTGCCAGACACTATATCTTCAGTACTTCAAGAAGCACCAGTGTGTCTTGAACAACAACTGATATTGCAGAAGTATTTTGTGGAGGACTACCAGGTTGTGTCTTGCCAGACACTATATCTTCAGTACTTCAAGAAAGGCAACACCTGTTATTCTTGTGAATTTTTAACTAGCTAAGTATTACTAATTTAACAATTTTGCTTTTGATATTGAGAATTCTATCTAAATATGCATGGTAGTTAATACAAAAATACAAGTTAGTAATAGTACAGTAATTAAAAAAATCAGGAAAATCTGTTTAAAAACAAAAGGAAATAATAATAAGAATGTTGAGTGTATCTGCAGTGTTCTAGTACATATATTAATCTTAACACACAATATAAACTTTATTAGTGCTTATAAGTAGGAAAAGTTTTGCCTAAATAAATCTTAACACGGGAATATGTTCATAAGGAAAACTGTGTGTTTAGTGTCCAAAATAATTTTTAAAAAATCTTGAAATAGACATGTGAGTACATAAGGATGATTAAATATACCACTGTTGCATGATTAAAATATTTTAAATGAAATACCTTCATTTAAAAAATATGGAAAAACATAAAGAACGTAAACAATATCAATGTTCAGAGTGTCTGAAATGTTTTAGTGGAAAAAGCAATCTTGTGAGACATATGAGAGTACATACAGGAGATAAACCATATGAATGTTCAGAGTGTCTGAAATGTTTTAGTAGAAAAGTCTATCTTGTGACACACATGAAAGTACATACAGGAGATAAACCATATGAATGTTCAGAGTGTCTGAAATGTTTTAGTAGAAAACGCTATCTTGTGACACATATGAAAGTACATACAGGAGATAAACCATATCAATGTTCAGAGTGTCTGAAATGTTTTACTGAAAAAAGGAATCTTATGACACATATGGGAGTACATACAGGAGATAAACCATATCAATGTTCAGAGTGTCTGAAATGTTTTAGTGGAAAATACAGTCTTGTGTCACATATAAGAGTACATACAGGAGATAAACCACATCAATGTTCAGAGTGTCTGAAATGTTTTACTGAAAAAAGTAATCTTATAACACACATGAGAGTACATACAGGAGATAAACCATATCAATGTTCAGAGTGTCTGAAATGTTTTAGTGTAAAAAGCGGTCTTGTGATACATACGAGAGTACATACAGGAGATAAACCATATCAGTGCTCTGAGTGTCTGAAATGTTTTCGTGTAAAAAGCAGTCTTGTGATACATACGAGAGTACATACAGGAGATAAACCATATCAGTGCTCTGAGTGTCTGAAATGTTTTAGTAAAAAAGGCTATCTTGTGACACATATGAAAGTACATACAGGAGATAAACCATATCAGTGTTCAGAGTGTCTGAAATGTTTTACTGAAAAAAGGAGTCTTATGAGACATATGAGAGTACATACAGGAGATAAACCATATCAATGTTCAGAGTGTCTGAAATGTTTTATTGAAAAAAGGAGTCTTATGAGACATAAGAGAGTACATACAGGAGATAAACCATATCAATGTTCAGAGTGTCTGAAATGTTTTACTGAAAAAAACACTCTTGTGACACATATGAGAGTACATACAGGAGATAAACCATATCAATGTTCAGAGTGTCTGAAATGTTTTAGTGTAAAATGCACTCTTGTGAAACATACACGAATGCATTCAAGAGATAAAACATGTTAGTGTTTAATGTTTCAGGAATATTTTAGTTATAAACTCATCAGAATATATAAAGGTGATATACCATAAGAGTGTTAAGTATGAAATACAGTGGTACCTCAGTATAAGACCTTAATTAACCCTTTGACTGTCAGAACCCCCAATCCTGAGTGCTCTCCTTTTGACGCAAAATATTTGAAAAAAAAATATATTTTCTTATCAAAATGTTAAGATTATTTTTCTGATTGTTTTTATCCAAAAAATTTTTTTTTTTTTTGCGATCAATACTTACGGAGATATGGAGGGGTAAAGTTGGCAGAAAATGAGCCATGTATGGCAACAGCGGCGCATGCCGCTCACTGGTACATTTATATTTACTCCCATTCGAAGGTTTCTTGTATTTTCCAATATTTTTTTTTCCAAGTACAGTGGACCCCCGGTGTTCGTCCTGCTCGAAACTCGCCCTTTTATCTAAGTGTATTTTTTTAAATGCTTTTATAAGTGTATTTTTGAGGGTCTAAAAGGACTAGTCTACTTTACATTATTCCTTATGGGAATAAATTCATTTGGTAATGGCACTTGAACAGAATTCTGGAACAAAAAATAACGAAACCAGGGGTCCACTGTAACTTATATGGCCTGTGAGACCAAAGTAAGGTGCTGTCTACATATATACACTTGCTGTATGCAACACAATAACTGCACAAACATTATTATCATTATATTGTTTATAGAACTTGTTTACACAAACCAACAATGCAAAAAAAAAAATTATTACTATTCTATAATATATATACGTACACATATACAGTGGACCCCCGCCTAATGAGCACCCCGGAAATCGTACAGTTATGTAAGTATAATATTGTAAGTGCTTTTGTAAGTGTATTTTTGGGGGTCTGAAATAGACTAACCTACTTGACATTTTTTCTTAAGGGAGTAAATTCGTTCAGTAATGGCACTTGAGCAGGCTTCTGGAATGAATTTTGCTCATCAGGCGGGGGTCCACTGTAATGACTGGACACTTTCCATCAACTTCCTTTAGCACTTGAAGCTGTGTGTGTGCGTGTGGACATCTAAATTTGCTGAGTCAGGGCAACGCAGCTGTCAAAATGACATATTGTAAGTGCTTTTGTCAAAATGACATATTGTAAGTGCTTTTGTAAGTGTATTTTACTCACCACCCTCACTGCTGTCAACCTGTCAACACAAAAGGGGACCCATGTCTTCTTCCCCACAACTTCCTTCCTAGCTTCCTTTCTTCCTTCATTCCTTCCTTCCTTTCTTACTTATTTCCTTCCTTCCTCTCATCTCTTCCTTCCTGCCTTCCTTCCTTCCTTCCTTTTTTTCTTCCTTTCTTTCTTCTTTTGTTCCTTCCTCTCATCTCTCCTTCCTTTCTTTCTTCTTTCCTTCCTTCCTTCTTTCTTTCCTTCCTTCTTCTTTCCTTCCTTCCTTCTTCTTTCCTTCCTTCCTTCTTCTTTCCTTCCTTCCTCTCATCTCTTCTTTCCTTCCTTAATAATAATAATAATAGTTTATTTGGACATGATACAAAGAATTACATTTGGTTATTGAGATTACATGAGGTGTACATGCCAAAAGCCCCTAGTATGCAGGGCATTTTGGGCAGACTTAAAATTAACTTAAAACTAAATTGTAAGAATTTTTGTAGATAGTTTACAATGAGTAAAGGTGAGTATTTAAGCTATGAAATTTGAACATAGTTTAGACATGACATTTTTTATACATAGTTTTGTACTTTTGTCTTCATTATAAAATTAATTAAATCAGATTAGACAAATTAAAGCAATAATAGTAATAAAATAATAAAAAGTTATGGTTGCTAATTTATAAAATAAGTAAAGTTGTATACCTAAGTTATAAAGTTTGAATTTAAGTTGAACATATCAATTAATTGTAGAAATTTATTGTAGCACTGCAACTAATTGAGTGAGATAACAATTTAAAACAATTAATTGCATTGCAGTTTGTTTAAGTGGTCATTATAATGTAAGTGTTGTGGAAATAATTAGCTAAATGTGTATTATTCATAACAGGTTTTACATTCATTCATTCGTTCATTCATACTACATTCAATTAATTAGTCAGGTTTTTACGTTAAGTGATTATTCTACTTTGCTGGGAATGTTTGATATGGAGCAATTAGCTCTGGGTGAGAAGGTGGTTTTTTAGCATCGTTTTGAATTGGGGTACAGGTAGGGTTTCTTTGGCAATGACAGGTAATGAATTCCAAATTTTCGTGCCTTTATATGCATTGAGTTTTTACATAGTGTTAGATGGCACGGGAACATCGAGTGATCTGTGTCTAGTGTTATGGTCATGTGTCCTGTTAAAATTGGTAAGGAGAAGTTTGAGTGGTGGGTTAATATTTGCATAGAGTGTTCTATGTATGTAATAGGACAGTAAAAGTATGGATGTCTTGTATGGTGAGTAAGTTTTGGTTTTTGAATATTGGTGGAGTATGTTGCCTGGGTGAGAATTTGTTATCATTCTGATTGCTTGCCTTTTGTTGTGTTATTAGTGGTATGAGATGAGTTATTGATGTAGAGCCCCATCGCAGATTCCATAGGTGAGGTAGGGGTAAATGAGTGAGTGATATAGGGTAAGGAGAGCTGGTTGTGGAACATAGTACCATATCTTGGATAGTATTCCCACGGTCTTTGAGACTTTCTTGGAGATTTGTTGTATATGTGTCTGAAATTTGAGGCCCTGTCAAGATGGATTCTAAGAATTTTCCCTCTGTGAGTTTTGTGATAGGGGACCTGTTTATCATTATGTTAAGTGGTGCGTTTGTAGCTCTGTTCCCAAACTGGATAAAATAGGTTTTATCAATATTGAGAGTAAGTTTGTTGGTCATCATCCAGGTAGATATTTTCTGCAATTCAGTATTTGCAGTGTTGGCTAGTGTGTCTGGGCTTGGGTGAGAGATAACGTATGTAGTGTCATCTGCAAAAAGTATGGGTTTGAGTAGTTGAGATGCATTTGGTAGGTCGTTAATGTAAATGAAAAGAGTAATGGGCCAAGAACACTTCCCTGTGGGACACCTACGGTAATAGATTGCGCAGTGGAGCTAGCTCCATTTGTGTACACATATTGGTTTCTGTTGCTAAGGTATGATTTTAGGTAGTTTAGGGAGTGTCCTCTTATACCATAGTGTGATAATTTTAAGTGTAACAGATCATGGTCAACTGTATCAAAAGCTTTACATAAATCAATGAAGATTCCCACTGAGATTTCTTTTTCTCAAGGCGGTGTAAATTATTTCTAACATGTGTATAATGGCATCATTTGTATTTTTATTAGGCCTGAATCCAAATTGACAGCGGTTGAGTAAGTGATTGGTGGTGAGGTAGGAATATATTTGTCTATGAATTAATTTTTCAAAGATTTTGGAGAGAAGGGGTAAGTTAGATATCGGCCTGTAGGTATTCAGGTCTGCTTGATCTCCTCCCTTATGTATTGGGGTGACCCTCGCTATTTTGAGTATTGATGGGAAGTTAGAGGATTCAATGGATTTGTTAACGAGTGTTGCAATAATTTTTGAGAGAACTTGAGAGGCTTTTTTGTATATATAAGGTGGCAAGTTATTTAGGTCACCTGCTTTGTTTTTTAATGTGTTGATTATAAGTGATACTTCTATTGGGTTGGTTGGGGCTAGGAATAGTTTGTTCGGATAGGTGCCAGCGAGATAGTCGTTAGGTGGAGTATTTGAACTTGGGATTTTGCTTGCCAGCTTTTTACCTATGGTGGAGAAGAAATCATTGAGTTTGTTTGCTGTTTCAATAGGTGGGAGTAGGGGTTCATCTGGTTTTGTTAGCTTGATTGTTTGTTTGTGGATATCTTTTTGTTCCTAGAATTTCAGATAGGGTTTTCCAGGTCTTTTTATATCACCTTTTAAGTTATGTAATCTGTTCTCATAGTACAGTTTTTGACCTTCTTATCAGGACTCGTTAGGTTTGATGAGTAGCGTTTTGTTTGTTCTCTTGATATTTGTCCCATTCTGTACTGTTTTTCATATAGGTGCTTTATATTAATGGACTTGGTATGCCTGGGTTAGCCAGGGACTATTTAATCTTTTAGTTGTGATTTGTTTAGTTTTTTTAGGGCAGTGCTTATTATAGAGGTATTGGGTCTTTTAAGAAAATTATTAATACATAAGTCAGTATCTGGGAAGTTGTCTATTTCTGTTTGCCAGTCAATGTTTGTCATAGCTGTTATAAAGCTATTTATAGCTGTCTCTTATGTAGTCTGAAGGTAACTTTTGTAGTCTCTAGTGGTAATTTTCCGAGATTTGTTATGAGAAAGGTCGGGTAGTGGTCAGTGGTATTGTCGTGATTATGCCTGATTTTAATGGGGATATGGTGTTAGTCCAGATATGGTCTAATAGAGAGCACAGGTCTCAGAGATTCTCGTAGGTTTTGTTATTGTCGGGAGGAAGCAGCAGTTGCTCATAGTGTTTGTGAATTCAGTTACTAGTGGTCACGATCTTGTAGGAGGTTTATATTGAAGTCGCCTTGAGGATTAAGTGGTCTTTGTACATGTGTTATCAGTAATCATACTTCCTAATTTTTCACTAAATTGCTGAATGTTTGACTGTGGTAATCTATAGATGTTATAACTGTGAGAGGTTTTTGTAGATATTTGGTTTTAAATTTAGCTATTATATATTCTCCATGTTCATCTCTTGTGCAAGTATTGTTAATACATTCAAGCTGGTCTAAAGTAGAACATAGCTGTGCCACTCTTGTTGTCTGGCCTCATTGTGTATGGCGTGTAAACAGGAATGGCATAGATATCTGTAGTATGAGGCTTTAACCATGTTTCAGTGAGACAATGAATGGACATGGCCTGAAGTGAGTTTAATAATGCAGTGAGGTCATCAAAATGTTTCCCTAAAGATCTGACATTGTAATTAAAGATAGTTATGTTATTGTTGGATTTGAGTAGTGTTTTAGCCTGTTCTCTGTGTAGTAATGACAGTTGTTGTTAGGTTCATGTAAGTCATTTAATAGAAGGTTGGTTTCAGGATCAATGTTTGGAATCATAGGATTTAGTGTGATTCTATAATTAAACTTAAAATTAGAACAACAAGTAGACCTAAGAATAGGACAATGCAAAAGGATTTCTTGGCACGTGAGTTAGTACGTTGAATATGTTTACAAAAATGAAAAGAATGAGCTAAGGTAGTCAATTTCGCTAATAAGAATCTAAAACTATAGCACCTGAGTTAGTTAATTAATTAAACAAAAGTTTATATACGAGTGTGATTCTAAAAGATTTAAGAACAATGAATAATGCTAAACTTAAAGATATGATATCTGATCAATTGATTTTCTAGCTAATTGGATTAACACACTTTTGAATAGAAGTCACAGAGGTTTAGGATATATCTTTACAGTGTAATTGATTTATTAGTTAAGTAGCTAATAGAACTGGTTGGAAAGTTACTATGATTAGTATTAAGTTATAATGGAACAAATATTAAGATTCAGTATTGCACTAGTTGGGATTATAGAATTTATTAAAGGCAATATAATGAAAATCAAAGTTGATTATTAAAAAGAGGATAAGTGCTAAAGTGTATAAAAGTGTACAAAAGTAAAATTTATTAGTATTAAAAATATTAAAAGATAAGTACAATTTTTGAAATAAGGTGATTAATAGTAATTCTAAATTCTAAGCAAGTGTGATAAAAAATATAGGTATGTGGGTTGAAAAATGGGCCAAGTAAAAAAATTTTATGTATTTAAAAATAAAAGTAAAACTATTTGTCAAAAATATTCATCAGAGGATAGACAAATACTTAAATGAGGTAGATGGGCAAAACATACACTACATATACTAGGGGTTTGGTATTGGACATTGTGTTTATACGATCTCTGTTATGTTTGCATCCCTAAGGAATCTTGATAGTTCATTCTCATTTGTGATAGTATACAACTTTACCTACACTTGTTTTTTCACTAGAATTTTTTCCCTCCCGGGTGAAACATTGGTGGATTTTATTATTCTCTCGCTTAAGTCTTCTGATTCTATACCCCGAGGTTCTGACGTTTTTGGTCAGACACTCATTAATGAATACTTGTTTCCTGGCTTCAATAGATGATCTAATTAGATCTGTTTTCCCCTCATGTGTGGTGAATCTAAGCATAACACTTTTTCTACCATGGGAACCTAGTAATCATGCTTCTTTTATATCTGTTACTGGTACATTTACGTTTATTTGATCTTTGATGATCTGTAAAGTAATGTCTTTACTGTTTGCTTAGGGTCATATCACTGGGAAAGAATGGACTGTTCACTATTACTGCGTCTGATAACTTATCTTGCTCGGTTTGTCCTCTTGTAGTGCAAGGTAGTCATTAAACTGGTTATCCATTTTCTTCCACTCCTTTACTGCTTCCTCAACCTTTGTGTTTATAGATGTTATCTGTTCAGAGTGGCTATATGACAGTTTGGAGGGTTTTGCCAAAATCAGTCATTCCAGTTGTTGTTAACTTTTGTTCAAGGCTGAGGTTTTGTTTTCAAGTTGTGTCATCCTGGTATCTTGTTGTTAAGTGCTTTACGTTGGTCCATATTTTCATTGATTAATTTGATGATGTATGACTTTAGTGTATCTGGATCATTCGTCATACCTGATAGATTATCTGGGGTGAAGCCAGTGAAGGGGAGCTTGTGGGGAAGGCAGCCATTTTGTTGTTGATGCGTCGCCCTGGGTGGTGGTGAGGGGGTGGAGGGTGTACCGCATCCTGGGTGGGGTGGTGGGGGGTGGAGGGTGTACCGGCATCCTTGGTAGACATGTTGATTAGTAGATTTCTTGGTGTTTTCTTGTTGATTTTGGAGTTGGTTCTTCTGATGTTACGTCCTTCCTCTCATCTCTTCCTTCCTTACTTTCTTTCTTCCTTCCTTCTGGTATCCTGGGCATTGCTTTCGGTCACAAACTCCTCAAAACAATGAAATTCATCTTCAGAGACACTTCCATATGTGTTAGAGCTATCGCTGGGGAAGAGAAGAGTTCCAGATTCGCCGGGAGTCTGGTATTTTTACTGCTAGGCATCTGAACATGGACTACTGAAATGGCTTTCCCACAATGCCCACGGCTGCCCGTTTTTTTGGGACATATCAAAAGGGTGTGTACAGGCCCCAGCTGCTAGCCCTTCACCCCCACGGACAAACCACCTCCCCCCCCCCTCCCTCCCCCCCTCCTGCTGTTCCAGGTCTCCCCCAGCCGGTTCCTCGCTAAAATTCCTCTCTCTGTCTTAACATTTCAGTGTCTTGAGTGGGGTAGTGGCTCCGCCCCCCCCTTTTTTTCACAGATATATTATCATTTTCTTTTTCCCCCGTTCCTTCTTTCCCAATTCTTATTCTTCCTAACAGAAAAGAACAATTTTTTTTATTTTTGTTTTTTAGAAGAGCCCCTTCCCGCGAAATCTCACATTGGCAGACATTAAAAAAACTTATATCACCCAGGGGTGGGGCCCCTCCCCTCTCTATTCCCCCATCACTTACTAAATCTGTTTCCCCCTCTCTCACTCCCTCTTCTTTTTGTGGTTTTCCCGACTCTTCGCAGTTATGGTTCCTACTGCTGCCAAAATTGTTATGGTTCCCAGGGTAAGAATTTTGACGGTTCCGCTGCTGCAAAACATTTTTGGGTGGGTTTCCTGATCTTAAGAATTGTTATGGGTTTGACTGCGCAAAACTTGTTGATGGTTTACCCACAAGAATTTTTTTATGGTTCCTGACGCGCAAGACATTGTTGAGGTTCCGCTTGCCCAAAACATTGTTGATTTCCCCACGCTAAGACATTGTTGATGGTTCCTGACTGCTGCACAAGACATTGTTGATGGTTCATGACTGCTGGTCAAGACATTGTTGATGGTTCCACATGGTTTTTGAGGTTCCCCGACTGCGCAAAAGACGGTGGTTTGTGCTTCAAGACATTGTGACGGGTTTCCCGCCCCCAAGACATTGTTGATGGTTCCTGATGCTGGTAAACATTGTTGAGGTTCCCCACTGCTGCACAAGACATTGTTGATGGTTCCTGACTGCTGCAAGACATTGTTGATGGTTGCTGACTGCTGAAAGACTTTTGATGGTTCCTGACTGCTGCACAAGACATTGTTGATGGTTGCTGCTCTGAAAGACATTGTTGATGGTTCCTGACGTTGGTCAAGCTTTTTGATGGTTCCGACTGCTGCACAAGACATTGTTGATGGTTTGACTCACAAGACATTGTTGATGGTTCATGACTGCTGGAAGACATTGTTGATGGTTCCTGACTACTGTACAAGACATTGTTGAGGTTCCCCGACTGCTGCAAAAGACATTGTTGATGGTTCCTGACTGCTGGTAAAAAATTTGAGTTCCCCGACTGCTGCACAAGACATTGTTGATGGTTCCTGACTGCGGGGAAACATTGTTGATGGGTTTCCCGACTGCTGCACAATACATTGTTGATGGTTCCTGATCGCACAAGACATTGTTTATGGTTCCTGACTGCTGCACAAGACATTGTTGATTTCCCGACTGCTGACAAGACATTGTTGATGGTTCCGACGCTGGGCAAGACATTGTTTAGGTTCCCCGACTGCTGCCAAACTTTTTTTGGATTCCGACTGCTGCACAAGACATTGTTTATGGTTCTGACTGCTCCCAAAAAATTGTTGATGGTTCCTGACTGCTGCACAAGACTTTTGATGGTTCCTGACTGCTGGTCAAGAATTTTTAGGTTCCCCGACTGCTGCACAAGACATTGTTGATGGTTCATGACTGCTGCACAAGACATTGTTTATGGTTCCTGACGGCTGCAAAAATTGTTGATGGGTTTCCCGACTGCTGGCCCCACATTGTTTATGGTTCCGACTGCTGCACAAGACATTGTTGATGGTTCCACCCTACATTGTTGATGATTCCTGACTGCTGCACAAGACATTGTTGATGATTCCTAATCGGCAAACTTTTTGATGATTCCCGTCAAGACATTTTGATGATTCCTGACTGCTGCACAAGACATTGTTAGGGGTTCCCCGACTGCTGGTAAAAACAGGGTGTTTTTGACTGCTACAAGAATTGTTGATGATTCCTGACTGTTGGTCAAGACATTGTTGATGATTCCTGACTGGTCAAGACTTGTAAATTTTGACGCTGCAAAGACATTGTTTATTCCTGACTGCTGACAAGACATTGTTGATGATTCCGACTGCTGGTCAAGACATTGTTGATGATTCCTGACTGCTGGTCAAGACTTTGTTGATGATTCCTGACTGCTGCACAAGACATTGTTGATGGTTTCCCGACTGCTGCAAAAGCATTGTTGATTTCCCCGATCGCACAAGACTTTTGATGGTTCCTGACTGCTCCCAAGAATTGTTGATGGTTCCTGACTGCTGCACAAGACATTGTTAGGTTCCTGACTGCTGCACAAGACTTTTTTGATGGTTCCTGACTGCTGCACAAGAATTGTTGAGGGGCCGACTGCTGGTCAAGACATTGTTGATGGTTCCTGACTGCTGCACAAGACATTGTTGAGGTTCCCACTGCCAAGACATTGTTGATGGCCCGACTGCTGAAAAAGACATTGTTGATGGTTCCTGACTGCTGCACAAGACATTGTTTGGGTGTCACCAGAATGTTAGTTTTGGCACGTTTTCATACACGTCTCTTGTGCATGAACTCTCACCCAGCAAATTGGCGGGTCGAGTCTCAGCTCCTGGCCCCGTCTGTCATGTCCCCCAAGGGGGGTTCCTAATGGGGGGAATTGATCGGCTTTTTCCCCCCTAAATTAAGACTGAATTTTTTTCATCAATCCCCCCACCCCCCAGTGCTGTATAATCCCTACGGGTTTAGCGCACCCCATAATAAAATTTTGTTATTCTGCTCTTTTCCTTATTGGTTCTTGGTCTCTTTTCCCGTCGTACTTACTCTTGAAGCTGTGCATGGTCTTCATTACCTTGCCACATTTGAGGCTGAAAAATTTTTTCCCCTAACCTCCTTGGGGGAATCGTTTTTTAGACGTTATTGCTCCATTTTCTCTGCCAGTTTTCTGAGATCGCGTACGTCAATTATGCCCCCCTGACCGTCTTGTTGCCCAACTTTTTACCTGGTGTGGGCCCATGCCGGTGCTGCTGACCAAGTTCCCCCTTTATTTTAAGGTATTTTCAGCTGAGATAAAGGCCTCTCTCTTTCTTCTTTCGCCCCTCCCCCCCTCTCCCTCTCCTCCCCCCCCCTCTCTCCCCCTCCCTCCATCTCCCCCCCACATTACATGCTACGACGTAGTCATTTTAAGCGAGACTATCTCCACTAACAACTGCTTTTTGATCCACCTCATTAATTATATTATCTCTTCCTCTCCTCCTTTTTTCTCTGAAAACCTGTCATGTCCCTCAGTTATTTTTTCCAGTGTCTCTGAAACACCTGTCATGTCCCTCAGTTATGTTTCTCCAGTGTCTCTGAAAACCTGTCATGTCCCCCCGTTATTTTCTCCAGTGCCTCTGAAACACCTGTCATGTCCCCCCGTTATTCCTCTCCAGTGTCTCTAAAAAACCCGTCATGTCCCTCCCGTTATTCTCTCTCCAGTGTTTTGAAACCCCTTCATGTCCCCAGTTTCTTCTCCAGTGTCTCAAAAAACCCCCTTATGTCCCCCTTTTTTTCCCGTGTCTCTGAAAACCTGTCATGTCCCTCAGTTATCTCTTCCAATGTCTCTGAAACACCTGTCATGTCCCTCAGTTATTCTCTCCCCAGTGTCTCTGAAACACCTGTCATGTCCCTCAGTTATCTCCCCATGTCTCTGAAACACCTGTCATGCCCTCAGTTATCTCTCCCCAGTGTCTCTGAAACCCTGTCATGTCCCCCAGTTATTCTCTCCAGTGTCTCAAACACCTGTCATGTCCCTCAGTTTTTCTCTCCAGTGTCTCTGAAACACCCCCCAGTTATTCTCTCCAGTGTCTAAACACCTGTCATGTCCCTCAGTTATTTTCTCTCCAGTGCCTGAAACCCCTTTATGTCCCCAGTTTTCTCTCTCCAGTGCCTCTGAAAACCTGTCTTCCCTCGTTTTTCTTCCCAGGCCTGGAAAAACCTGTCATGCCCTCAGTTATCTCTTTTCCAGTGTTTTCCCGAAACACCTGTCATGCCCCCCATTATTCTCTTCCCGTGTCTCTGAAACACCTGTCATGTCCCCCATTATTCTCCCCAGTGCCCCTGAAACACCTGTCATGTCCCCAGTTATTTTTCTCCAGTGCCTCTGAAACACCGTCATGCCCCAGTTATTCTTCTCCAGGTTTTGAAACACCGTCATGTCCCTCAGTTTCCTCTCTCCAGTGTCTCAAAAAACCGCATGTCCCTCAGTTATCTCTCCCAGTGTCTCTGAAACACCGTCATGCCCCCCAGTTATTTTTCTCCAGTGTCTCTGAAACACCGTCCCCTCAGTTATCTCTCTCCAGTGCCCCGAAACACCTGTCCCCCTCAGTTATCTCCCCCAGTGCTCGAAACACCTGTTTCCCTCAGTTATCTCTCTCCAGTGCCCTTTAAACACCTGTCATGTCCCTCAGTTATCTCTCTCTCCAGTGCTTGAAACACCTGTCATGTCCCTCAGTTATCTCTCCCCAGTGTCTCTGAAACACCTGTCATGTCCCTCAGTTATTCTCTCCAGTGTCTCTAAACACCTTTATGTCCCTCAGTTATGTTCTCTCCAGTGTCTCTGAAAAACCTGTCATGTCCCTCAGTTATCCCAATGTCTCTGAAACACCTGTCATGTCTCCCCAGTTATCTTTCATCAGTGTCTCTGAAACACTTGTCATGTCTCTCTTTCTCTCTCCAATGTTTCTGAAACACCTGTCTTTTTCTCAGTTATCTCTTTCATCAGTGTCTCTGAAACACTTGTCATGTCTCTCAGTTATCTCTCTCCAATGTTTCTGAAACACCTGTCATGTCTCTCAGTTATCTCTTTCATCAGTGTCTCTGAAACACTTGTCTGTCCTCAGTTATCTCCCCAGTGTCTGTAAACACCTGTCATGTCCTTCAGTTATCCTCTCATCCAATGCCTGAAACACCTGTCATATCCTTTCATTGTGTTTGAAATACCTGTACCCCCCTTCAGTGTCTCTAAACACCTGTCACGTCCCTTCAGTGTCTCTGAAACACCTGCCCCCCACCTGTTCACGTCCCTTCAGTGTCTCTGAAACACCTGTCACGTCCCTTCAGTGTCTCTGAAACACCTGCCCTTTCAGTGTCTCTGAAACACCTGCCCCCCCCTTCAGTGTCTCTGAAACACCTGTCACGTCCCTTCAGTGTCTCTAAACACCTGTCACGTCCCTCCGTTTTCCTGAAACACCTGCCCCCCCCTTCAGTGTCTGAAACACCCTGTCAGGTAACTCAGTGATCTCCTCCTGACAGGTGTTACGTGTAAAAACATATTCAAGGTCTTCCCTAGCATTAAATCCCCATCTTTCCCTTCCTTAAGGGGAGTCAGTGGTACAGGGTGAGGTTCAAACCGAAAGGGCCCCGGGTTTGATCCCGGGTGAGGGAGACGTATGGGCAAGTCCAAACATCTGCTGTCCCTGCTTGCCAAGCGTTAATAATAAAATGACAATAATAATAGTAGTAATAATGACAACAACAGTAATATAATACTAATAATATGGATAATAAGGATGGTGTGAAGAAGAACGGGTTGAGTAGTGAGGCTGACTGTTTCTGTTAACAGAAATACCTACTTTTTCCCCTGACGAAGCCACCCTTCCCTCCAAGAAATTGAACAAACAACAGAAAATGATATCCAAGGAAATGCTGTTATTTGTGTTGTTGTTGTTGTTGTTACTGTTGTATCAAATGGAAGTATTGTATTTTGGTGTTTTTTATTGTGGTTCTTTCTTTGTTATTGTTGTTCTTTCTGTTGTTATTGTTGTTCTTTTTTTTGTTATTGTTCTTTCTGTTATTATTGTTGTTTTTCTGTTTTGTTCTTTTTTGTTATTGTTCTTTCTGTTGTTATTGTTGTTCTTTCTGTTGTTATTGTTGTTCTTTTTGTCATTGTTCTTTTTGTTATTGTTTTTCTGTTATTGTTCTTTCTGTTGTTATTGTTCTTTCTGTTGTTATTGTTCTTTCTGTTGTTATTGTACTTTCTGTTGTTATTGATCTTTCTGTTGTTATTTTGAAAAAATTCAACATATCAGGGGGACAGTGAGCACTTGTTAGAGGAAAAAAAGGAGAAGGAGGAATAAGGGAGGGGAGGAATAAGGGGGGAGGGGGAAAAAGCGGAGGAGGAGGAGAAAGGGAAAAGTAGAATGAAAAAGGGTAGGAAAAAATTGGAAAAGAAGGGGGGAAGGGGAGTAGAAGGAAGATGAGTATTTATAAAGAGAAAATTAGGGTAAACAGAATCAGAAGAAGATAATGGGAGGAATTGAAAAAAAAAAAGGGGGAAATAAATGAAAAAAGATGAGGGAAAAAGGGGAAAAACAAGAAGAAAAAGAGAGGGAAAAAAATGAGGAAGATAAAGAGGGAAGGGTAGACGAAAAGAGTAGGAGTAGAAAAAGAAGGAGGAAGGGAGGAAAAGAAGGAAGAGCGGGGGGATGAAGGGAGAGTAAAAAAGAGATGAAAACGAGTGAAGAGTAGAAGGAATAGTAGAAGGAAGAGGGAGATGCAGGAAGGAGGAGTATAAGGAAGAGTAGGAAGAAAAATAGATGTAGGAAGATTTAAGAAGGAACAGAAGGAAGGAGGGGGAAAAGAAGGAAGAAAAGTGGGGGAAAAAAGAGAGATGAAGGAGGAGTGAATTCACTTCAGGATATCTTGTGAGAGGCGGATCACCTGACCGATGGTTAACTCAACACTTGTACAACAAGGGGGAAAAACAGCATCAACAGCAGCATCAACAACAGCATCCAAAGCATCCCCAAAGCATCAACAGCAGCATCAACAGCAGCAACAGGAAAAAAAAAGTGACCTCACAATTGTCCTTGAAGACAAGCTATTGTCTGAAGCAACACCTGGGGGACTATACACACACACACAAAAACACACACACACACACATACACACACACACACATACACACACACACATACACACACACACACACACACATAGTTACCCGAAAAGACTAACAAACTCAATATTAAACCAGGTATTTATTAAAACAAAAGAACAGTGTAGAAAACATCAAAAAATATACACTTGTATATAATAATAATGTTCTCTTGAAAATAAATACATTTAAACTTGACTTAAAGACGAAAAAGACGAGTCCAAAACAGAAAGTTGAGATACAGTATATTGAAATTGACGAATTAGACATGTAGCATTTTTTGGATATATTCACTATGTTGACGTTTCGCCCAAGGGTTTTTTAGTGCAGATGACTGTCACATGGGCATTTTTCATCTTCGGTATTGTATAATACGTATTAATATTAAAATTAACCCTATGAGGATGCAAAAAATTACTTTTGAATGCCAACACAAAAATAAGAAACCCCAAAGGGGGGTCAGACTGGGTTAAAAAAACCCCGATGGATTAGACTGGGTTAAGAAACCCAGATGGATGTCAGACTGGGTTAAGAAACCCCATGGGATGTCAGATGGGGTTTAAAAACCCAAGGGTGTCAGACTGGGGGTTTAAAAACCCCCATGGGGTCAGACTGGGAAGAAACCCAGATGGGATGTCAGACTGGGTTAAGAAACCCAGATGGGATGAGACTGGGTTAAGCCCAGATGGGATGTCAGACTGGGTTAAGAAACCCAGATGGGGGGTCAGACTGGGTAAGAAACCCAGATGGGGGGTCAGACTGGGAAGAAACCCCAGGGATGTCAGACTGGGAAGAAACCCAGATGGGATGTCAGACTGGGTTAAGAAACCCAGATGGGATGTCAGACTGGGTTAAAAAAACCCCGATGGGTGTCAGCTGGGAAGAAACCCCCATGGGATGTCAGACTGGGAAGAAACCCAGATGGGTGTCAGATGTTAAAAACCCCATGGGGGGCGACTGGGTTAAGAAACCCAATGGGGGGTCAGACTGGGAAAAAACCCCATGGGTGTCAGACTGGGTTAAGAAACCCAGATGGAATGCAGACTGG
The DNA here is from genome assembly GCA_009830355.1 of Cherax destructor. NCBI lineage: Eukaryota > Metazoa > Arthropoda > Malacostraca > Decapoda > Parastacidae > Cherax > Cherax destructor. Next base: position 3,008 of record WNWK01026743.1, on the reverse strand, counting down.
GTTAAGAAACCCAGTGGATTCAATTTTTAAGGGAAAAAGGGTGTTCAGACGGGGAAAACCCATGGGGTTCAGCCCGGGGAAAACCCATTTCGCGGGGAAGACTTTTGAAAAACTTTTGAAAAATTTATGAGATGAAGGGAAAAGGATGAATACGGGAAAAAACAAAAATGGTAAACGGGGTTACCGTGTATCAGACCCCGTATATGTTAGACCGATGATCAACCCCGTTAAGACAGTCCACTATCATTTGATAAAATGATAGATCACGATAGACGACCACGTTCGTATCAACCACGAATGTACGTCCACATTTTGACCCAAATTATAGATAATATTTAAACCCACGAATTTAATTTTGTAAACCCGTTTGTTAACCCGTTTGTATAAACCCCCAATCATGTATCAGACCCGTATCGTATCGATCCATTCATGTATCAACCCCACGATCTGTATCGACCATTCTTATCAGACCACGTATCATGTATCAGATCCAGGCGTATCAATCCACGTATCATGTATCAGCCCCCAATCATGTATCAGATCCACGTATCATGTATCAATCCACGTATCATGTATCAACCCCGTATCATGTATCAACCAGTATCATGTATAAAATCACGTATCATGTATCAGACCCACGTATCATGTATCAACCCCGTATCGTATCAGACCCCTATCATGTATCAATCCACGTATCATGTTCGATCCGTTCATGTATCAATCCACGTATCTTATCGATCCACGTATCATGTATCAGATCCACGTTCATGATATATCCACGTATCATGTATCAATCCACGTATCATTATCAGCCCCCGTATCATGTATCTTCCACGTATCATGTATCAGATCCACGTATCATGTATCAGATCCACGTATCATGTATCAGATCCGTATCATGTATCAGATCCATATCATGTACCAGATCCACGTATCTAACAGACCACGATCGTGTATCAGCCCCACGACTTATCATATCCACGTATCTTTCAGACCAGATCATGTATCATCCCCCGTATTATGTATCAATCCACGTATCGTATCAGATCCACGTATCATGTATCAGACCACGACTTATCAGATCCATATCATGTATCAGCCCCCGTATCATGTATCATCCACGATGTATCGCCCCCGTATCATGTATCAGCCCCACGTATCATGTATCAGATCCACGATCATGTATCAAATCCAGTATCATGTATCGACCCCGTATCATGTATCATTTTCACGTATCGGTATCAGATCCCGTACTTTATCAGCCCCACGTATCATGTATCAGATCCCGTATCATTTATCAGATCCACGTATCATGTATAGATCCACGTTCATGTATCAGATCCACGTATCATGTATCAGCCCCGTATCATGTATCGACCCCACATGACAATCCACGTATCATGTATCAATCCACGTATCATTATATATCCACGTATCTGTATCATATCCACGTATCATGTATCAGATCCACGTATTTTTACGTATTTTTTCAGATCCACGTTTATGGAAAATATTCTACACAAAATGATGTCAGAAGTCAGTGTCATGTATCACAGAACTGACTCGAAGTCAGTGTCATGTATCACAGAACTGACTCGAAGTCAGTGCATGTATCCGAACTGACTCGAAGTCAGTGTCAGTTCACAGAACTGACCGAAGTCAGTGTCATGTATCACAGAACTGACTCTAAGTCAGTTTGCCCCAAGAACGACCCGAAGTTAGTGTCATTTATCACAGAACTCTGGAAGTCGGTATGTCCCCAAGAACTGACTCTCGAAGTCAGTGTCATGTATCACAGAACTGACTCTCAAGTCAGTGTCATGTCCCCAAAAACTGACTCTCGAAGTCAGTGTCATGTATCACAGAAAGACCCCGAAGTCAGTGTCTTCCCCAAGAACTGACTCTGGAAGTAATTAAGGTTTGACTGATGAAGAGGGCGTAACAGTTGTTGTAAGTGACAGACACTGTAAACTGCTGGGAGAGGAGGGGGTGGGGGGGAGAGCCCCCTACAAGCCTTCTCATATTACAAATAAATCACCTAGATGGACGCTACAGGTGTCTGCTGGCATTCCTGAAAATTCCACTTCATGCTGTGTTACATGACACTGGTATTTTCAGGTAACAGTGAATGTTGTTTCTCTCTCTCTCTCTCTCTCTCTCTCCCCTTCTCTCTCTCTCTCTCTCTCTCTCTCTCCTCTCTCCCCCCCCCCCCCCCCCCCGCTGCTACAGGTTGGGTATTTTCTTGTCTCAAAAAGAACAAGTGCCTTCGGGGCACAACACACTAACAACACCCCCCCCAAAGTCTCTCACACACAACACTCTCAAGTTTTGTAGTGTTCTCTCTGTTTCCCACCCTACGCACTCGGTTCCCCCAAGGACTTCAGCAGAGTCAACCAACCCCCGGGTTCTGCAACCGACTTCAGCAGTATCCGTCGAATGCAGTGATTTCATGTTTCGGCGCCCGACACCGACGTCGACTGCAATGCTTTTTTGGTTTTAGCTAAACGATATCCTTCGGGCATTATACATACATTATTGTCCAGCAACTCGTTAAACTCCCTAAACTATTCTGCACTTTCACACACGGCAAGCCTCCACTACTCAAAACCCACACGCCCATCCAGTCCTTCCTCCCCCCCCCATACACCTTCCAGCACCCAGATTCATTATAAATTAATCTTCCTTAATTAACCCCCCCCTTTCTCCAAGAACACTTTTCTTACTCGTCTTTCAGTGGGCAAAAGAAAATGGTGTCAATTATGGTGGGGTTAAGCAGGTGTATACCAGGGGAATCTGGCTAGGGGGCCAGGCAAGCCAGGTCACCGTTTTGGGCCGGGACAGTACATTGAGACCGGTCAGGGCATGCCAGGAAGCAGATAGGCATAAAAAAAATTCAAGACAGGATGGACACACTCATAAAACACACACCTGGGTGACACCCACCCCGGGAAATTGACCAGGGGCCGCACCACCTGTGCCGGTCCATGGCCACCATCTACGTCAGCTAC
>WNWK01026742.1:0-27040 GCA_009830355.1 Cherax destructor | reverse complement strand
AGTTGCAGTTGCTGTTGGAATCATGTAAGTCATTTAATAATAGGTTGATATCAGGATCAATTCCTGTAATCATAAGAGTTGATGTGATTCTATAACTAGACCAGTGTCACTCAGTGATGATCACTCTATATTTCCAACTTTCCATCACCTGGAGTTTACCTGGAGAGAGTTCTAGGGGTCAATGCCCCTGCAGCCCGGTCTGTGACCAGGAGGCCTCATGTTGGATCAGGGCCTGATCAACCAGGCTGTTACTGCTGGCCTCATGCAGTCCAACGTACGAACCACAGCCTGGCTGGTCAGGTACCGACTTCAGGTGCCTGTCCAGTGCCTGCTTGAAGAGAGCCAGGGGTCTATTGGTAATCCCCCTTATGCATGTTGGGAGGCAATTGAACAGTCTTGGGCCCCTGACACTTATTGTGTTGTCTCTCAACGTGCTAGTGGCACCCCTGCTTCTCATTGGAGGGATGTTACATCATCTGCCGAGTCTTTTGCTTTCGTAGGGAGTGACTCATGTGCAAGATTGGTACTAATCCCTCTAGAATTAATCATGGCATCCAAACAAAATGCAGGTCACACTGGTGAAGCAAGAAAATTAAGCATTTCAAAAAAATAAGAGGAAATTGAGATGCAAAAAGTGTTGCATGCATCATAAAGACAGCATTAGTGTTTGTTAGAGAATCAATAATTCATTCAGTTCAAGATAATGAGGCAAAGATAAAGGCTTGTGCCATCAGTACCTCTCAGTGTGATACAGTGAAAAGAATGAGAAATAGGTCATTACTGCTAAATAAAACAAAGTTTACTAAATGTGTGGATTAAGAAACAAAGAAAAGTGTTGCACTTGATGGCCTTTTTATCAGGGTAACAATATTATAAAACAGTGATTCAGGAGAAAGACTAAAAAAGAGTGTACATTTAGTTCAGGATATTTATCCACTTTAGAATGTGTAGTGAGATGTACACCATCCAATTCAGCGAGGAGAGTGCTTCTCCTGACCATCAGCAAGGAGAGTGCCTCTCCTGACCATCAGCAAGGAGAGTGCCTCTCCTGACCATCAGCAAGGAGAGTGCCTCTCCTGACCATCAGCAAGGAGAGTGCCTCTCCTGACCATCAGCAAGGAGAGTGCCCTCCTGACCATCAGTAAGGAGAGTGCCTCTCCTGACCATCAGTAAGGAGAGTGCCTCTCCTGACCATCAGTAAGGAGAGTGCCTCTCCTGACCATCAGTAAGGAGAGTGCCTCTCCTGACCATCAGCAAGGAGGTGCCTCTCCTGACCATCAGCAAGAGAGTACCTCTCCAGACCATCAGCAAGGAGAGTGCCTCTCCTGACCATCAGCAAGGAGAGTGCCTCTCCTGACCATCAGCAAGGAGAGTGCCTCTCCTGACCATCAGCATGGAGAGTGCCTCTCCTGACCATCAGCATGGAGAGTGCCTCTCCTGACCATCAGCAAGGAGAGTGCCTCTCCTGACCATCAGCAAGGAGAGTGCCTCTCCTGACCATCAGCATGGTGAATGCCTCTCCTGACCATCAGCAAGGAGAGTGCCTCTCCTGACCATCAGCAAGGAGAACGCCTCTCCTGACCATCAGTAAGGAGAGTGCCTCTCCTGACCATCAGTAAGGAGAGTGCCTCTCCTGACCATCAGTAAGGAGAGTGCCTCTCCTGACCATCAGTAAGGAGAGTGCCTCTCCTGACCATCAGCAAGGAGGTGCCTCTCCTGACCATCAGCAAGGAGAGTACCTCTCCAGACCATCAGCAAGGAGAGTGCCTCTCCTGACCATCAGTAAGGAGAGTGCCTCTCCTGACCATCAGCAAGGAGGTGCCTCTCCTGACCATCAGCAAGGAGAGTACCTCTCTAGACCATCAGCAAGGAGAGTGCCTCTCCTGACCATCAGCAAGGAGAGTGCCTCTCCTGACCATCAGCAAGGAGAGTGCCTCTCCTGACCATCAGCATGGAGAGTGCCTCTCCTGACCATCAGCATGGAGAGTGCCTCTCCTGACCATCAGCAAGGAGAGTGCCTCTCCTGACCATCAGCAAGGAGAGTGCCTCTCCTGACCATCAGCATGGTGAATGCCTCTCCTGACCATCAGCAAGGAGAGTGCCTCTCCTGACCATCAGCAAGGAGAGTGCCTCTCCTGACCATCAGAAAGGAGAGTGCCTCTCCTGACCATCAGCAAGGAGAGTGCCTCTCCTGACCATCAGCAAGGAGAGTACCTCTCCTGACCATCAGCAAGGAGAGTGCCTCTCCTGACCATCAGCAAGGAGAGTGCCTCTCCTGACCATCAGCAGGAGAGTGCCTCTCCTGACCATCAGCAAGGAGAGTGCCTCTCCTGACCATCAGCAAGGAGAGTGCCTCTCCTGACCATCAGCAAGGAGAGTGCCTCTCCTGACCATCAGCAAGGAGAGTGCCTCTCCTGACCATCAGCAAGGAGAGTGCCTCTCCTGACCATCAGTAAGGAGAGTGCCTCTCCTGACCATCAGCAAGGAGAGTGCCTCTCCTGACCATCAGTAAGGAGAGTGCCTCTCCTGACCATCAGTAAGGAGAGTGCCTCTCATGACCATCAGTAAGGAGAGTGCCTCTCCTGACCATCAGCAAGGAGAGTGCCTCTCCTGACCATCAGTAAGGAGAGTGCCTCTCCTGACCATCAGCAAGGAGGTGCCTCTCCTAACCATCAGCAAGGAGAGTACCTCTCCTGACCATCAGCAAGGAGAGTACCTCTCCTGACCATCAGCAAGGAGAGTGCCTCTCCTGACCATCAGCAAGGAGAGTGCCTCTCCTGACCATCAGCAAGGAGAGTGCCTCTCCTGACCATCAGCATGGAGAGTGCCTCTCCTGACCATCAGCATGGAGAGTGCCTCTCCTGACCATCAGCAAGGAGAGTGCCTCTCCTGACCATCAGCAAGGAGAGTGCCTCTCCTGACCATCAGCATGATGAATGCCTCTCCTGACCATCAGTAAGGAGAGTGCCTCTCCTGACCATCAGTAAGGAGAGTGCCTCTCCTGACCATCAGCAAGGAGGTGCCTCTCCTAACCATCAGCAAGGAGAGTACCTCTCCTGACCATCAGCAAGGAGAGTACCTCTCCTGACCATCAGCAAGGAGAGTGCCTCTCTGACCATCAGCAAGGAGAGTGCCTCTCCTGACCATCAGCAAGGAGAGTGCCTCTCCTGACCATCAGCATGGAGAGTGCTCTCCTGACCATCAGCATGGAGAGTGCCTCTCCTGACCATCAGTAAGGAGAGTGCCTCTCCTGACCATCAGCATGGAGAGTGTCTCTCCTGACCATCAGCAAGGAGAGTGCCTCTCCTGACCATCAGCAAGGAGAGTGCCTCTCCTGACCATCAGCAAGGAGAGTGCCTCTCCTGACCATCAGCAAGGAGAGTGCCTCTCCTGACCATCAGCAAGGAGAGTGCCTCTCCTGACCATCAGCAAGGAGAGTGCCTCTCCTGACCATCAGCAAGGAGAGTGCCTCTCCTGACCATCAGCAATGAGAGTGCCTCTCCTGACCATCAGCAAGGAGAGTGCCTCTCCTGACCATCAGTGAGACGAGTGCCTCTCCTGACCATATTCCTAGCTGAAGTAGCAAAATTTATTTGCAAGGATGGTTACAAACTGTGCAGGTGTTCAGGGCTGCTGAGAGAGGCTTCTTATGGAAGAAGATGCCATCTATAACATACATCACCAAAAGAAAACTGCTTCTGGATTCAAGACTACATAAGACTGCTTAAGCCAGCTTTTGTGTAGTAATGCATGAGGTGTAAATATATTCATAAACCCCTTCTTATTTACTGCTCCAAGAATCTTTGTGCTTTTAAAGTTAGAGAGAGAAGAATGTTAGCAGTAATATGGACGTCTAACCCCACAACATGGATGACTGAAGTCATCTTCACTAAGTAGAATGTTAGCAGTAATATGGACGTCTAACCCCACAACATGGATGACTGAAGTCTTCTTCACTAAGTAGAATGTTAGCAGTAATATGGACGTCTAACCCCACAACATGGATGACTGAAGTCTTCTTCACTAAGTAGAATGTTAACAGTAATATGGACGTCTAACCCCACAACATGGATGACTGAAGTCTTCACTAAGTGGTTCAATCATTTTATTCCTGAAGTGAGGATGTACCTGTTTATAAGTAATCTTACATTCACAGTTCTCCTAGTTTCCTCCTCCTCTTTTATAATTGTTGTTGTCATTCTCAACTCCTGGAGAATATGGAGCCTGGTCTAAAGATTGTCTTTTTACCACCAAATACAACATTCTTGATGCAACTACTGGATTCAGGACTTATTAACCCTTTGACTGTCGCAACCCCTGAGTGCTCTCCTGTTGTCGCAAAATTAAAAAAAAAAACCTATTTTTTCTTATGAAATGATAGAGAATTTTTTGCCGATGGTAATGACACCAAAAGTATGAAATTTGATTGAAAACTTATGGAGTTACGCTCTCGCAATGTTAGTGATCTCGGCGATATATACGCATCGGCAATTTCGCCGACTTTGAGCCCTTTTGTGCGGATGATCCGCGGATTTCAGATGCAGATATATATGCGGATATCTGTTTGCTGTGAAATACGGATGCGGATATGGATGTAAGAAATTGTGCGGATGTTCCGCAGATGCGGATGCGGATGCAAATATCCGATACATCACTATTCCAGTCGACCAAACTCATAGCTATTTCTTTAGAACTCCATTTGTTCTATCGATTGAGTACAAGAAACCACCAATTTACCGATTTCAACTACCCAATAAAGTGGTCAGAAATTGGCAATTTGGCCAATTTCATGCAAAATAAAAAAGTTGTCAATTTCAAAATAGGGTCCAGAATAAACAATGCAGACATTCCTGGCACTAAAATAAGATGTTATCTGTTCATTAGTCACGTCTTTAGGCCCCTCTTATATTACTCTTGCTTTCTATTTTGATTTTTTATTCAGACAAAAAATAGAAGATTTACCGTTATGCAGACTATTGCATTATTGTAAAAATGGTATAAATAATATCAGTGCACTTGTGAAAGAATATTAGACTCACTAATTGATGTGTATTGGACACGTGGAGTGATTTGTTTACTCTTGAACATTTTCAAAAATCGAACATTTCCCCTACTTTGAGCTCAATTTCAAGGTCGTTTTCATCATTAAACTAATCAAAATCATCTATATTTCTGTAGTATGTTTTCCATTCTATCAAATGAGACCATAAAAAAGAGAATACAACCATAAATACTATACGAAAATACACCTCAAAGACGGCATTTTAATCCAAGAAAACGGTCAGAGTTTTTCTTTCTCTCATTATGCACTAATTGCTGCAGGATTTTTTATACAGCGCACACTGACCACACAGACCCATTCTCTCATATGTGGGCCTACCAGCTTTCTCCCGCTTGATTTGAAGCCGCTAGAATTTGGGAGTATACAGTGGTACCTCGGTTTACGATGGTCCCCAAAATCGCCCTTTTATGTAAGTTTATTTTTTTAAATGCTTTTGTAAGTGTATTTTTGGGGGTCTAAAAGGACTAGTCGATTTTACATTATTCCTTATGGGGATAAATTCGTTTGGTAATGGCACTTGAACAGCATTCTGGAACGAAAAAATATCGTAAACCGAGGTACCACTGTATATATGTCCGAAACAGTCGCTCGTAAGACGTATATATACAACCGAAACAAAGGGTTAAAACACTCAAGTAGTAGTAGTAGTAATACTACTTACTACTATTAACACACACACACACACACTGGGCGACACCGCGACACAACTTTTAGTGCTCCGTGAATACAGTGGTGCCCCGAGTTTCGGCCATACATAATTCATTCCAGAAGGCTGTTCAAGTGCTGTTACCAAACGAATTTGTTCCCATAAGGAATAATGTAAATTAGATTAGTCTGTTTCAGACCCCAAAAAATAAACTTACAAAAGCACTTACAATAATACACTTACATAATTATTCGAGTTGGGAGCTGTACGAAACTCGGGGTACCACTGTAAAAGTGTTTTTGAGGGCTACCCAAGGGTACTGCAGGGGTCATTAAGTGTGTCAGGGTAGTGAACAATCTTTGAAGCAATTTACAAGTTGCTCTGAGCCACATAAGTGTGGGGAGAGCCACAATTTTATAAGTGAACCAGAAAGTGATATTTTGTGTCACCTAAGAAAGTTAATAAAGTGAAATAAATGTGTGACCAGTGAAAGAATTACAGTGAATAGGTTATATTATATATCGACAAAAAACGAAAGTGGATATACGCCAGGACATCACATCGAGTTGGACAATCTACAGGCTGCACCGCAAGTATCTCACCTATGCGTGGTTTTTGGGAAGTCAGGTGTGAGTTCCATTTTACTGCCAAGCTGTTTGTGAATGGTTCAACTCTCCTAGTACGATAAAGAAGAGGATATCAAGTACTCATAATAAATAGCAATTAGTAATTTATAGTAGAACTGGGTAAGCAGACAGGTGTCTATTAGGCTAGGAAGATGTATAAGCATAGAGGACATAATCTAATAGCTGGGTGTGGGTCAGGTCAGGCAGAGCAGCACTGTAGACTATGCGTCAGATGCAAACTCCACATACACACTCATACACCATAACACACAATCCCACCTTCTACTTTTCACACACTTAATAAACCCACATTCATATAGTTCCACACACACACAAACACGTTCACACCTACACATTCCCACATATACAGACCCACACACACACACACTCCCCAACGCACCATCCCCCACCTCTCTCTCACTCCTTCCCCTGATCCCCCCTCTCTCTCTTACTCCTTCCCCTGATCCTCCCTCTCTCTCTCTCTCTCACTCCTCCTTCTGATCCCCCTCTTTCTCTCACCCTCCCTCCTTCTCGCCCCCTTCTCTCCCTATTTCCCCTCTCCCTCTCCCATTCTTTCTCCCCCTTTGCTTCTCCCTCCTCCTCTTTCTCCCCATATTTCCCCCTCCCCACTCTCTCTCATTTTACCACTGTCTCCAGCTTCATCCTCTCCCTCCCTTCACCCCCCACACACACACTGAGAAACACATCACAAAACAACCACACAGAAATACACAAGTTTTTCATTCTGTGGCAACCAAAAAAAATGGGTTGCCAGAGAGCAGGACGGAAAACCATAGGACTGGAGGATGAGTATGCGAAGGAAGATTGGGTAGCAGAACTCATGAAAAAGGAACATAAGTGGGGAAGGAAGCAAGAAGAGCTTAGCACAAAAATGGAGGAGAGGATAGCTGCAGAGAGCAGGAAGTGGGAGATGCAAGTCACAGCAGCAGAGGCTAAGATACAGAGATTAGAAGAGGAACTGAAAAATCTGAAACAGCCTAAAGAACTAAAGAGCAATGTGGGCATGACATCAGAAACTACTACCTCAGTCACAAACAAGGGGACTGTAGGGAACGAAGGAGTGAAACTGTATGCAGAGCCTTTACCAGACCATTGTGAAGCCCGAGAAAAAAAAGAGGATCACATCAGAAACAATCAAGGGGACTGTAGAAAATGAAAGAGCTAAGGTATATGTAGAGGCCCTAACAGACCACAGCAGTGCCCAGGGAAAGCTGAGAAGGGAAAATGACAGACCACTGGGCCCAGGGACAATAGTTAGTGAAGAGATTGAGGAAAGGAAAGCTGCAATGGAGGCAACAAAATTGAATCAGTGGATACATAGGGATATGCAGTGGGAGAATGAAAGGAAGAGATCAATCTTTGTTTATGGGCTCCAGGAAGTTGAAGGGGAAACTTATGAAGCAAGAAGACAAGGAAAAAAAAGCGATTGAAAGCATCATGAAAGCAATAGGAGATGACATGACCTAGCTGGTAAATTTTCTGAGAATAGGGGGGTTTGCAAGAGGAAGAATCCGGCTAGTCAAAGTGATCTTCAAGGTTGAAGTGGCTCGAAATAGGATCCTGCAGGAGAAAGCAAGACTAAGGGACATGTCGGCATACCGGAAGGTGTATCTCGACCGCGACAGAACACAAGAATAAAGGCAGAAACTGAGAGGGTACAAAGACGAAAGGAGGAAAGAGAGGTGAAGATGGAGATGGACAGAACCCAGACTCAGGAGGAAGATCAAATACAACCTCCCTCACAACCAACTACAGAAACCCCCCAACCAGGACAACCCCAATGCAACCAAACATTCTAACCCAAAACACACATGCCATACGCAATGCCCCCACCCACCTCATTACAAACTCCACCTTCACAGCAACCACCCATAGTTCCTCACCAGGTCTCCCGCTTCGCCAACCCCAACGTACCCCCCAGACCACAGTTTTAGAAAAGAAGTTGAAGGTTTGGTACACAAATACAGACAGAATAACAAATAAATGTGAGGAGTGGCATGAAAGAATCAAGGAGACATCTCCAGACATAATAGCACTCACAGAAATGAAACTCACCAGGATGATAAGAGATGCAATCTTTCCACCCAGATATCAAATCCTCAGGAAAGATAGAGGGAGTAAGAGGGGAAGGAGTTGCACTTGTCATTAACCCTTTGACTGTTTCGGTCGTATAAATACGTCTTACGAGCCACTGTTTCGGACGTATTAATACGCGTAAATTCTAGCGGCTTCAAATCAAGCGGGAGAAAGCTGGTAGGCCTACATGTGAGAGAATGGGTCTGCGTGATGGGTGTGCGCAGTATGAAAAAAATTGGGGACTCAGTGGTGCATTGTGGGAACGCCATGTTTGTAGTCCTTGTTCACCATGCCTCGCGGTAAGAAGTACCTTACTTCCCTGGCGAATTGGAGGTCTTCTCTTCCCAAGTGATAGTTCTAACAGTGATGGAAGTGCCAGTGAAAGTGAACTCCATGGTTTTCAAAAGGGTGTGACCGAAAGCAGTGCCCAGGAAAACGTAATTAGTGATGAAAGCCCAGATGACCCACAACCTTCCACCTCTGGTGCTGGGCCGTCTCATTCACGTTCACCTGTACCACGACGAAAGAGGAAACTATTTCACCGTGTACAAGACTCAGATGTGAGCAGTGTAAGTGATAATGATAGTGATTTCCAAGTTACTGAAAGCAGCTCGAGTTGCGACAGTGAGGGAGAATTAGTGATGTATCGGATATTTGCATCCGTATCTGAGGAACATCCGCACAATTTCTTACATCCGTATCCGCATCCGTATTTCACAGCAAACAGATATCCATATATACATCCGCATCCGAAATCCGCGGAACATCCGCACAATTTCTTACATCCGCATCCACATCCGCGGAACATCCGCACAATTTCTTATATCCGCATCCACATTCGCATCCGTAAAATGAGTAAGACATCCGTATACACATCCGCATACCGGATATCTAAATTTTTCACATCCGATACATCCCTAGAGAGAATATTCTCCAGTGAAGCGGCAGTGTGTACAACGCAACTTGCATTCTGGTAGTGTGCCATATGCTATACCAAGGAAAAGGAGTAAATCTCAGAGTACATCCCTTGGCCCTACGCCACGAATTGATAGTGAAGATGATTATATTGTTACAGTGGGGATGCGTAATGTGCATGGGGCAGCTCTTGCTAGTGGTGGTGTTGGCGGTGGCATGAGTCATGTGGCACCAGGAGCGGGCCACGCTGCTACCCACGCTGCTAACTCAGCACAGCCACAACCAGCCTCAACCGCCCCCACAACCTCATCAACCAAAACCTCCTCAACCACAACCTCCTCAACCACAACCTCCTCAACCACAACCTCCTGTCAATATCAAGTACCCACCAGCAGACCGCATCTGGGATTGGCAGCAAGGTGACAATTTTGTTCCCAATCCCCATGACTTTGATGAAACACAAAGTGGAATACTGCAAAATTGTACACTTGGGAACAATGCCACTGAACTGGAATGCTTTCAGTTATTCTTCGATGAACACCTGATGGACATTATTGTCAGGGAAAGCAATACATACTACGAGTACACCATGGCAAATTTTATTCTTTCACCAGTGGAAGGACACAATTGTGGCAGAGATGTACCTGTTCTTTGCCACAATAATGCTTATGCCACATGTGTATAAGCACACTGTCTAACACATACTGGTCGACGGAATGCCTGATTTCAACCCCAGGTTTTAGTGATATTATACCAGTGAATCGATTTTTGATACTGTTACATATGCTACACTTCTCAGACAAAACAAGGCCTGACAGAAACGAGAGGTTATATAAAATCAGGAATGTGTTCATGTACATGAAACAAAAGTGTTGTATGTATTTTTATCCCTTCAGGAAACTTGTTATTGATGAGTCTTTGATTTTGTTCAAAGGCAGACTGTCATTCAAGCAGTATATACCAAGCAAGAGGAAACGCTTTGGTATAAAGTTATTTGTACTGTGTGATTGCAAAAGTGGTCTGGTTTTGGATATAATTGTGTACACTGGCAGTAATACATTGCAAGATACAGTGGACCCTCGCCATTCGAATTTAATCCATTCCAGGAGCTTGTTCTTAACGTGAAATGTTCGAAAGGTGATTTAATTTTTCCCATAAGAAATAATGGAAATACAATTAATCTGTTCCTGCTGTCAGGAGGCATGACAAAATAGTACTTCACTGTGAAGCTATTATCAACTCGACAGCTTATTTATCTATCACCAATTCATCTAATATGACATAATAAACAATATAAATAACATAAAAACCTGATATACAGTCTAGAATTAATAAAATATGTATGTCATTACGAATGTGGTGGCTGGGAAGGATGGTGGAGGCGAGCATTCTCGCTACAGCTGTGAAAACATCTTCCCATTCTTTCCTCCTTCAGACGTGTTAGTATAAGAGAAAATGGAGTTTGTAATGCTATCTGCATTAGATCACTTCCAGTCAGCTTCTAGTAGTGAACAGAAATCGTACGTGTCAGGCTGGTAACAACAACAACAACTGGTTTGTTTACAAAACTCCCTCCCGAACCTTCATTTAATCTTGTTTACTCACCACTGCCTCTACCACCACTGCCTCTCACCACTGCCTTACCACCACTGCCTCTCACCACTGCCTCTACCACCACTGCCTCTCACCACTGCCTCAACCACCACTGCCTCTACCACCACTGCCTCTCACCACTGCCTCAACCACCACAACCTCTCACCACTGCCTCAACCACCACTGCCTCTACCACTGCCTCTCACCACTGCCTCTACCACCACTGCCTCTCACCACTGCCTCTACCACCACTGCCTCTACCACCACTGCCTCTACCACCACTGCCTCAACCACCACTGCCTCAACCACCACTGCCTCTACCACCACTGCCTCAACCACCACTGCCTCTCTCCACTGCCTCAACCACTGCCTCTCATCCCTGCCTCTACCACAACTGCCTCTCACCACTGCCTCTACCACCACTGCCTCTCACCACTTCCTCTACCACTACTGCCTCTCACCACTTCCTCTACCACTGCCTCTACCACCACTGCCTCTCACCACTGCCTCAACCACCACTGCCTCTCACCACTGCCTCTACCACCACTGCCTCTCACCACTGCCTCTCACCACTGCCTCTCACCACTGCCTCTACCACCACTGCCTCTCACCACTGCCTCAACCACCACTGCCTCTCACCACTGCCTCTCACCACTGCCTCTACCACCACTGCCTCTCACCACTGCCTTAACCACCACTGCCTCAACCACCACTGCCTCAACCACCACTGCCTCTACCACCACTGCCTCTACCACCACTGCCTCACACTTAATGAACAAACTCCAAACAATTATAATTAAGTGTGAAATGTCTGGATGAGCGTGCAGGGTATTGTTCTCTCGAGTGTAAACAACGCGGTACTGGCTCTCCAAGCGCCTGGGCGGACAGGTGATGGACACACTTGTTCGAATCGTGATATTTTGTTCGCATGACGATATCGATTTTCTTGTTCTAATGACGATTTGTTCGACTGCCGAGCCGTTCGAATAGCGGGGGTCCACTGTACCAGGAAGTTATTGGGTATCTCTGGTGATGTGGTTAGAACAATGATGGAACCATATCTTGGTAAGGGGCATATATTATATACTGATAACTGGTACACAAGCCCTTTACTCAGTGATTTCTTGTGAGTGAACATGACAGACGTGTGTGGCACAGTGCGTGGAAATCGTAAACATATGCCTAGGTTCGACGCAGGCACTCGTAGAGGTGATGTGCAGGTGTTTGCTGCCAATGACATCATGGCATTTTGGTGGCAAGACGAACGTGATGTCACATTGTTGACATCAGTTCACAGACACGAAATGGTAGACGGTGGAAGCCAGAATAGAGAGACCAATGAACCTATTATAAAACCTGCAGCTGTGATGGACTACAACCTCAATATGTGCTTAGTGGACAAATGTGACATGCAGATTGGGTTTGCTGATTGTGTTCGCAAGAGTTATAAGTGGTACATACATAAAACTCTTTTTCCATCTTCTTGAAATTTCCATGCTGAATGCTTATAATATGTACAAGTTGAAGACCAACAACAAACCCAAATATGGTGAATTTTGTTTGTCAGTCGTCAGACAAATAATATTCAAGTACCAAGGAACTACACCTGCAATTGACCAGCGCCCACGAAATTATCAACACATGCCCTCTCGTCTGAGGCCTGGTGATCACTACCCCATACTACTGCCTGCTACTACTTTTAAGAAAAGTGCTCAGAAGAGATGTTTTGTCTGTGCACATACCACAAAACGCCCACAAAAACGCAGAGACACTCGTTTTATGTGTGAGGAGTGTAAATCTCCATTGTGCATATACTACCCATGTTTCAAAGAAGTCCACAAGCTGCAGCAGTTCTAGGAAAGTGTCCAGTGACTGTACATTTGTATATATATTATAGAACAATAGCAATAAACATTTTTTTTTATTGTTGGTTTGTGTAAACAAGTTTTGTAAACAATATAATGATACTAATGTTTATGCGATTATTGTGTTGCATACAATGAGTGTATATATATACATTTGCACCTTACTTTGGTCTCACAGGCCACATAAGTTATGTAAAAAAATAAAATAGTGAAAAAAACAAGAAACCTACGAAAGGAAGTAAACCAAAGTTTACTGAGTGAGCGGCATTCGCCACTGTTGCCATACACGGCTCATTTTCTGCCAACTTTACGCCTCCATATCTCGGTAAGTACTGATCATAAAAAAGAAAAATTAGAATAAAAACAATCAGAAAAATAATCTTAACATTTTGATAAGAAAAAATATATATATTTTTTTTTTAATATTTTGCAACAACAGGAGACACCTCAGAATTAGGGGTTGCGACAGTCAAAGGGTTAAAAACCAGTGGGGATTTGAGGAAATGGAAGGAATGGGCGAAAGGGACTACATAGTAGGAACAATCCAATCTGAGGGCCATAAGGTGATAATTGCAGTAATGTACAACCCGCCACAGAACTGCAGGAGGCCAAGAGAAGAATACGAGAGCAACAGAGCAATGGTAGACACACTAGCTGAGGTGGCCAGAAGAGCTCACATGGGGAGAGCAAAGTTACTAGTTATGGGTGATTTCAATAACAAGGTGATTGACTGAGAAAACCTGGAGCCCAATGGGGGTCCCGAAACATGGAGAGCCAAGATGATGGATGTGGTACTAGAAAACCTCATGCATCAATATGTTAAAGACACTACCAGAGAGAGAGGTGAGGATGATCCAGCAAGACTAGACCTAGTATTTACCTTGAGTAGTTTGGACATCGAGGATATCACAAATGAAAGACCCCTTGAAGCTAGTGATCATGTGGTTCAGTGCTTTGATTACATAGTTGAGCTACAAGTGGAGAGGGTAGCAGGAAAAGGATGGGAAAAAACAAACTACAAAAGGGGGGTACTACACAGGCATGAGGAACTTTTTGCAAGATGTTTGGTGGGAGAGAGAATTAGTAGGAAAACCAGTAACAGAAATGATGGACTATGTGACAACAAAATGCAAGGAGGCAAAGGAGAGGTTTTTTTCCCAAGGGAAACAGAAACAATGGGAAGACCAGAACGAGTCCTTGGTTCACCCAAAGGTGTAGGGAGGCAAAAATCAAGTGTGCTAGACAGTGGAAAAAGTAAAGAAGACAAAGGACCCAGGAAAATAAGGAGATTAGCCAAAGAGCTAAAAGAGAAGAAGAAAAACTTTATAAAACTGGGTTGTTTGAATGTGCGTGGATGTAGTGCGGATGATAAGAAAGAGATGATTGCTGATGTTATGAATGAAAAGAAGTTGGATGCCCTGGCCCTAAGCGTAACAAAGCTGAAGAGGGTAGGCGAGTTTCAGTGGGGAGAAATAAATGGGATTAAGACAGAAGTATCTGAGAGAGTTAGAGCTAAGGAAGGGGTAGCAATAATGTTGAAGGATCAGTTATGGAAGGAGAAGAGGGAATATAAATGTGTAAATTCAAGGATTATGTGAATTAAAATAAGAGTCGGATGCAAAAAGTGGGTCATAATAAGCGTGTATGCACCTGGAGAAGAGAGGAGTGTAGAGGAGAGAGAGAGAGAGATTTTGGGAGATGTTAAGCAAATGTATAGGAACTTTTGAACCAAGTGAGAGAGTAATTGTGGTAGGGGACCTAAAATGCTCAAGTAGGAGAAACATGTAGAGAGGGTGTGGTAGGTAAGTTTGGGGTGCCAGGTGTAAATGATAATGGGAGCCCTTTGATTGAACTTTGTATAGAAAGGGGTTTAGTTATAGGTAATACATATTTTAAGAAAAAGAGGATAAATAAGTATGCAAGATATGATGTAGGGCGTAATGACAGTAGTTTTTTGGACTACGTATTGGTAGATAAAAGACTGTTGAGTAGACTTCAGGATGTACATGTTTATAGAGGGGCCACAGATATATCAGATCCCTTTTCAGTTATAGCTACAGTGGGAGTAAAAGGTAGATGGGATACAAGGAAAATAGAAGCAGTAAGTAAGAGAGAGGTGAAGGTTTATAAACTAAAAGAGGAGGCAGTTAGGGTAAGATATAAACAACTATTGGAGGATAGATGGGCTAGTGAGAGTGTAGGCAATGGGGTCGAAGATGTATGGGGTAGATTTAAAAATGTAGTGTTAGTGTGTTCAGCAGAAGTTTGTGGTTACAAGCGAGTGGATGCGGGAGGGAAGAAGAGCGATTGGTGGAATGATGATGTAAAGAGAGTAGTAAGGGAGAAAAAGTTAGCATATGAGAGGTTTTTACAAAGTAGAAGTGATGCAAGGAGGGAAGAGTATATGGAGAGAAAAAGAGAGGTTAAGAGAGTGGTGAAGCAATGTAAAAATGAGCAAATGAGAGAGTGGGTGAGATGTTATCAACAAATTTTGTTGAAAATAAGAAAAAGTTTTGGAGTGAGATTAATAAGTTGAGGAAGCCTAGGAAACAAATGGATTTGACAGTTAAAAATAGGAGAGGAGAGTTATTAAATGGAGAGTTAGAGGTATCGGGAAGATGGAGGGAATATTTTGAGGAGTTGTTAAATGTTGATGAAGACAGGGAAGCTGTGATTTTGTGTATAAGGCAAGGAGGAATAACATCTTGTAAGAATGTGGAAGAGCCAGTTGTGAATGTGGGGGAAGTTTGTGAGGCAGTGGGTAGAATGAAAGGAAGTAAGGCAGCTGGGATTGATGGGATTAAGATAGAAATGTTAAAAGCAGGTGGGGATATAGTTTTGGAGTGGTTGGTGCTATTATTTAATAAATGTATGGAAGAGGGTAAGGTACCTAGGGATTGGCAGAGGCGTGTATTGTTCCTTTGTATAAAGGCAAAGGGACAAAGAGAGTGCAAAAATTATAGGGGAATAAGTCTGTTGAGTGTACCTGGTAAAGTGTATGGTAGTTATTATTGAAAGAATTAAGAGTAAGACAGAAAGGAGGATAGCAGATGAACAAGGAGGCTTTAGGAAAGATAAGGGGTGTGTAGACCAAGTGTTTACAGTGAAACATATAGGTGAACAGTATTTGGATAAGGGTAAAGAGATTTTTGTGGCATTTATGGATTTGAAAAAGGCATATGATAGGGTGGATAGGGGGGCAATGTGGCAGATGTTGCAGGTGTATGGAATAGGAGGTAGGTTACTGAAAGCAATGAAGAGTTTTTATGAGGATAGTGAGGCTCAGGTTAAAGTGTGTAGGAGGGAGGGGGACTATTTCCCAGTAAAAGTGGGCCTTAGACAAGGATGTGTGATGTCACCGTGGTTGTTCAATATATTTATAGATGGGGTTGTAAGAGAAGTGAATGCGAGGGTCTTGGCAAGAGGTGTGGGGTTAAAAGATAAAGAATCAAATACAAAGTGGGAGTTGTCACAGTTGCTTTTTGCTGATGACACTGTGCTTTTGGAAGATTCTGAAGAGAAGTTGCAGAGGTTGGTGGATGAATTTGGTAGGGTGTGTAAAAGAAGAAAATTGAAAGTGAATATAGGAAAGAGTAAGGTGATGAGGATAACAAAAAATTAGGTGACGAAAGATTGGATATCAGATTGGAGGGAGAGAGTATGGAGGAGGTGAATGTATTCAGATATTTGGGAGTGGACATGTCAGCAGATGGGTCTATGAAGGATGAGGTGAATCATAGAATTGATGAGGGAAAAGGGTGAGTGGAGCACTCGAGTCTGTGGAGACAAAGAACTTTGTCCATGGAAGTAAAGAGGGGAATGTATGAGAGTATAGTTATACCAACACTCTTATATGGGTGTGAAGCATGGGTGATGAATGTTGCAACGAGAAGGCTGGAGGCAGTGGAGATGTCATGTCTGAGGTCAATGTGTGGTGTGAATATAATGCAGAGAATTCAGAGTTTGGAAATTAGGAGGAGGTGCAGAATTACCAAAACTATTATCCAGAGAGCTGAGGAGGGGTTGTTGAGGTGGTTCGTACATGTAGAGAGAATGGAACGAGACAGAATGACTTCGAGTGTATAAATCTGTAGTGGAGGGAAGGCGGGGTAGGGGTCGGCCTAGGAAAGGTTGGAGGGAGGGGGTAAAGGAGGTTTTGTGTGCGAGGGGCTTCGACTTCCAGTAAGCATGTGTGAGCGTATTTGATAGGGGTGAATAGAGACAAATGGTTTTTAATACTTGACGTGCTTGCTGTTGGAGTGTGAGCAAAGTAACATTTATGAAGGGATTCAGGGAAACCGGCAGGCCGGACTTGAGTCCTGGAGATGGGAAGTACAGTGTCTGCACTCTGAAGGAGGGTGTTAATGTTGCAGTTTTATAACTGTAGTGTAAAGCACCCCTCTGGCAAGACAGTGATGGAGTGAATGATGATGAAAGTTTTTCTTTTTCGGGCCACCCTGCCTTGGTGGGAATCGGCCGATGTGTTAATAATAATAATAATAATAGCCGAAGAGCCAGAAACGAATATGCACAGATAAGAAAGGAGGCTCAGCGATAATACAAAAATGACATAACATCAAAAGTCAAATCTGAACCGAAGCTGTTGTATAGTCACATCAGAAAAAAAGAACAGTCAAGGACCAGGTAATCAGGCTGAGGAAGGAAGGTGGGGAGCTCACAAGAAACTACCAAGAGGTATGTGAGGAGCTCAATGTGAGATTCAAAGAAGTATTTACAGTGGAGACAGGAAGGACTCCAGGAATTCAGAATAGGGAGGTACACCAACAAGTGCTGGATGAAATACACACAACCGAGGAAGAGGTGAAGAAGCTGTTACGTGAACTTGATACCTCAAAGGCGGTGGGATCAGACAACATCTTTCTGTGGGTCCTTAGAGAGGGAGCAGAGATGCTGTATGTGCCACTAACAAAAATCTTCAACATATCCATTGAAACTAGGCAATTACCTGAGGTATGGAAGATAGTAAATGTAGTCTCAATTTTTATGAAAGGAGACAGACACAAGGCATTAAACTACAGACCTGTGTCACTGACGTGTATAGTATGCAAAGTCATAAAGAAGATCATCAGGAGGAGAGTGGTGGAGCACCTAGATAGACACAAGCTTATAAATGACAACCAGCATGGTTTCAGAGAAGGAAAATCCTGTGTCACAAACCTACTGGAGTTTTATAACAAGATAACAGAAGTAAGACACGAGAGAGAGGGGTGGATAGACTGCATTTTCTTGGACTGGAAGAAGGCCTTTGACACAGTTCCTCACAAGAGGTTAATGCAAAAGCTAGAGGATCAGGCACGCATAACAGGAAAGGCACTACAATGGATCAGAGAATATCTGACAGGGAGGCAACAACGAGTCATGATGACGAGGTGTCCGAGTGGGCACCTGTGACGAGCGGGGTTCCACAGGGGTCAGTTCTAGGACCTGTGCTGTTTTTGGTATATGTGAATGACATAACGGAAGTGATAGACTCAGAAGTGTCCTTGTTTGCAGATGATGTGAAGCTAATGAGGAGAATCAAATCGGTCGAGGATCAGGCAGGACTACAGAGACCTGGATACGCTACAAGCCTGGTCCAGCAACTGGCTCTTTGAATTTAACCCTTAAACTGTCCACACGTAGATCTACGTTGATGTGCGTAGTGCTCCGAACGTAGATCTACGTTTTTTTTTAAATGCTTTCAGCCTTGCCATGATAAGCCTGAGTTGCCTAGACATTAGAAAATGGGTCTGTGCACTCAGTGTGCGCAGTATTACAAAATTCGGGGATGCCCAAAAAAATGCGCTCTTCATATTAAACAAAAAGAACAACTTATTTTTTTCTCAAAATATTCAGAGCCGCTACACGCGTCAATGTAGATCTACGTGTGGACAGTTTAAGGGTTAACCCCTCCAAATGCAAAGTCATGAAGATCGGGGAAGGGCAAAGAAGACCGCAGACAGATTATAGTCTATGTGGCCAAAGACTGCAAACCTCACTCAAGGAAAAAATTCTTGGGGTGAGTATAATACCGAGCACATCTCCTGAGGCACACATCAATTAGGTAACTGCTGCAGCATACAGGCGTCTGGCAAACCTAAGAATAGTGTTTTGACATTTCAGTAAGGAATCAATCAGAACTCTGTACACAGTATATGTCAGGCCCATACTGGAGTATGCAGCACAAGTTTGGAACCCACACTTAGTCAAGCACAACAAGAAATTAGAGAAAGTGCAAAGGTTAGCAATGAGACTAGTCCCAGAGCTAAGAGGCATGTCCTACGAGAAGAGGTTAATGGAAATTGACCTGACGACACTCGATGACAGGAGAGAAGGGCGGGACATGATAACAACATAAAATACTGAGAGGAATTGACAGGGTGGATAGAGAGGATGTTCCAGAGATGGGATACAGCAACAACGGGTCACAACTGGAAGTTGAAGACTCAGATGAGTTGCATGGTGGTTAGGAAGTATTTCTTCAGTCACTGAGTTGTCAGGAAGTGGAACAGTCTAGAGATTGATGTAGTGGAGGAAGGATCCATACATAATTTTAACCCTTTCAGGGTCCAAGCCGTAAATCAACGCATTGTCCACAGGGTCCAAGAATTTAAAAAAAAAAAAAAAATTCTTCTTATGAAATGGTAGAGAATCTTTTTCTAAAGGTAATAAAACAAAAAGTACGAAATTTGGTTGAAAACTGACGAAATTACACTCGCAAATTTGACTGTGTCAGTGATATTTACATTTCGGCGATTTTGCCTACTTTGACTCCTATTTTAGGCCAATTACATTATTCCAGTTGATCAAATTCTTAGCTATTTCGTTAGTATTACTTCTATTTTATTGAATGAGCACAAGAAACTGCCCAATCAACTTTTTCAAGTAGACAATAAAGTGATCAGAAATTGGTAATTTTGCTAATTTCACACAAAGTTCAAAATATTCTAATTTCAAAACAGCTTCCAGAATAAACAATGCAGGCATTTCTGGCATTAAAATAACATTTCCTCTGTTTATTAGTTACGTTTCCAGGCTTTACAGATGAATTCCATTTTGATTTTTGATTTACATAAAGAGTTTTTATTCACACCAAAAAATAGATGAATTACTCTTATGCAATATTGTAATAATTGTGTGAACACTATCAGTGCATTTGTAAACATATATTAGAACATTTCTGCTACTTTGAGGTCAATTAGAAGCTATTTTCAGTACTAAAACCAATCAAAATAATTTCTATTTCTGTAATATATCTTCCATTCTATCAAATGAGACCAAGAACCCTTGAATACAGTGGACCCCCGGTGTTCGTCCTGCTCGAAACTCGCCCTTTTATGTAAGTGTATTTTTTTAAATGCTTTTTTAAGTGTATTCTTGGGGGTCTAAAAGGACTAGTCTACTTTACATTATTCCTTAAGGGAATAAATTCATTTGGTAATGGCACTTGAACAGCATTCTGGAACGAAAAAATAACGAAAACCGGGGGTCCGCTGTACAACCATAAAAACCACATGAAAATACTACACCACAAAGTTTTAATCAAAAAACACAGTCACAGTTTTTTTTCTCATTATGCACTGCGTGCTTCAGGATTTACTTTATATGGTGCACACTTACCACATAGATGCATTCTCTCTTATCTAGGCCCAAATTTACTGATCATAGCTTATCTGAGTGAGCTGAGCTCATGGCGTAAGATCTATGGTTTGGACCCTGTGGACAATGCATAGATCTACGGCTTGGACCCTGAAAGGATTAAGAAGAGGTATGATAAAGCTCATGGAGCAGGGAGAGGGTGGACCTAGTAGCGACCAGTAAAGAGGTGGGGCCAGGAGCTATGACTCAACCTCTGCAACCACAATTAGTCGAGTACAATTAGGTGAGTACACACAGGCTGGTGCAGAAACTAGTGCCACAAGTGGATGATGACAAAGACAGTAAAATACCAGAGTATTGGTGCAAATTGAGAATTGCAAATGCACTACCCTATGTTAGGGTGTGACAAATATTTATGTTTCAGAACTGTGTATAACTACTTATATACACACTTGTCCTGTCTTATTTAACATCTGCAAAGTTTCTGTGACTCAGCTGCAGTGAATAAATACGAGTGTAGGGATGAAAAAAAGTAGTGTAACATCAGTAGATTATTATTTTAATGGTACATATTCAGAATTATGTACAGTAAACCCTCAATATAACAGACTCCAATACAACAGATTTTAAAAATTATTGATAAATTGTAATTAGGTTATTTATTTTTAATGTTTATTCCAGTATTTTTGTAAATTGTGTTAGGTAGTCTATTTGGTCTAAACAAGAGTACAGTAGGGCCCCCAGGTTCCAGGCTAGTGCCTTAAAGCAGACATCGCCGAAAAGCAGAACACCATTTTTTTCCACTTCTAAATACATATAAATGCCAGACAACAAGCTTACACTAACTTATATTAACTTAGCAATAGCACTAGGCATTAAAAAAACAATAAAAAGTAAGATACACACAGAGTACACTTATTACTTACCTTAAAGTATTAACATTGATGTGTGAGAGGTGAGTGGCAGGATATTGTCTAAAACAAGTAAAACATTAAAAGGAATTTTCTTTTCCTTGCAGTAAGCCTCAACTGTAGGCTTAAAATAGTCTGTGAACCAATTTATGAAAAGATCAGTAGTCATCCAAGCTTTCGAATTGGATTTATAATAAACAGGGAGGCTACCTTTTGCATAGTTCTTTAGGGCCCTAGGATTCTCTGAGTGATAAATTATCATAGGTTTTAATTTGTAATCCCCAGCAGCATTAGCTCCTAGCAAGTGTTAGCTGACACTCTTGGTTATCCTGGGTTCTCTACACATATGCTGCTATATGTAACTGTATTTGATGGCTATCTCAGCGATCAACATATACCTTGTTAGTAAGTTTATTCAGGTATACACAAATAGTTACATAGATTATCATACATAGCAGAATATGCGTAGAGAACTTAGGATAACCCAAAAACGTCAGTTCACTCAGTTTAATCATTTCTAACTTGGCACTTAAAGTAAGAGGCTTACGACTCCTCTTTTATCACAACTAAGCTTAGACGCCATAGTCAATGAGAGCCAACTAGTTAACGAAAGAGTAAACGAGAGAGAACGAGATATGGAGATCAGACAAGGTAAAAACACAAACTGAACAGGTAGTGGGCGATCACTCGGTCAGGCAAAATGAATGCGTATTAATATGTACAGTGGTCCCTCAGTTTTCGTGCATCTCCAAACTCGAACATTTATGTAAGTGTA
This sequence comes from Cherax destructor, assembly GCA_009830355.1. NCBI lineage: Eukaryota > Metazoa > Arthropoda > Malacostraca > Decapoda > Parastacidae > Cherax > Cherax destructor. The sequence goes on along the minus strand of WNWK01026742.1, from coordinate 4,951 downwards.
TTTTCATAAGTGCTGTTGCAAGTGTATTTTTGGGGTCTGAAATAGACTAACCTACGTGACATTATTTCTTAAGGAAGTAAATTCGTTCGGCAATGGCACTTGCAGCATTCTGGAACAAATTTTTGGCAAAAACCGAGGGACCACTGTAGTTCATTCACATACGTTTGTAAGAGTTTGTGAAACTTTACCTCAAAATAATTTTTATTATAATAATAATTTAATACTTGACGTGCTGTTGGAGTGTGAGCAAAGTAACATTTATGAAGGGATTCAGGAAACCGGCAGGCCGGACTTGAGTTCTGGAGATGGGAAGTACAGTGCCGGCACTCTGAAGGAGGGTGTTAATGTTGCAGTTTTATAACTGTAGTGTAAAGCACCCTTCTGGCAAGACAGTGATGGAGTGAATGATGATGAAAGTTTTTCTTTTCGGCCACCCTGCCTTGGTGGGAATCGGCCGATGTGTTAATAAAAAAAAAATAATAATAATTACCTCACAATACAAGTTGTACAAGTTAGTACAGAATAAACAAACAGGAACACTCCCATTCTCATGCAACACACTATTTTTAGAGTTAATGATACAGTGGACCCCCGAGTTTCGACCACCTCAAAACTCGAACAATTATGTAAGTGTAATATTGTAAGTGCTTTTGTAAGTGTATTTTTGGGGGTCTGAAATGGACTAACCTACTTTACATTATTCCTTATGGGAACAAATTCATTCAGTAATGGCATGAACAGCCTTCTGGAATGAATTATGGCCAAACTCGGGGTCCACTGTTTTTATTATTATCATAATAAAAAGAACGCTAAACCCACAAGGGTCGTGAATAGCTATATATAGAGTGAAGGCATACGAAAGGAATATTTTTCTACAGTTATCCCTCAGTGTTTGACTAGAGAAAATGTAATTCTTCGACACTCCTACAAAGTCGCTTGGTAAACAAATCTCAAATTTGTCAATTTTTATTCTGTGGGTGTAGTATGTATCATGTTTATATGCTATGTAAAGTGTTTTTTAAATAATTTTGAAGAAAATATCGTAGAAGAATTAATGAAAATGTCTATATTAACGTAAAATAAGACATTTAATGTGCCCAAGAGTGATTATTAGTGTTACGTAATGTTTTCCTCCGCCCGGCAACCATACCTCCATAGCATATAAACAGCATGTTTATATGCTTTGTAACGTGTTTCTTATATAATTTTGAAGAAAATATCATAGATGGATTAATGAAAATATCTATATTGATGCAAAATAGGACATTTAATGTGCCCAAGAGTGATTATTACATAATAGAGAGCTGTGCTCACGGAAAATGTAAACAAACCGGGTGGTGCGCACTTAATCTGAAAGACTGCTCGCCGTATACAAAAGTTTTGGTCATAATTTGAACTCGCCGTATGAACGGAATGCCAAAAGGCGAAATGCCGAAAAGTGGGGCCCTACTGTACTTTAACCCCTTCAGGGTCGAGACCCCGATTGTGAACTCGCTCTCAGGGTCGAAAAATACAGCCTCTCCTCACTTAGTGATGTACATACAGTCATCCCTCCGTTTTCATGTATCTCTGTTTTCGTGTATTTCAGTTTTCGTGCAGTTTTTTCAGGGAAAATTGACCTCTGTTTTCGTGTGATTCCCTCCATTTTCGTGCTTGGTCCGGAACCCTGTCCAGTGCCCAGTGCACATACAAAGCCCGCAAGCCCGCCTCCCACGCACATTCTCAGGCAGTGTAGCATTGTTTCTGGTTGAGTGAACATTATCCTGCGAGTTCATACAAAACATTTCTTAACAATCCATTGTTTTTGGCACTTGATTATTGTGTGTGACTGCTAAATAAGCCACCACGGGCCCAAAGATAGCTCCTAGTGTCAGTCCTTTGGTAAAGAAAGTGAGGAACACCATAGAATTAAAGAAAGAAATCGTAGCAAAGTGGTGAGAGGCAGTGGTGATGAGAGGCAGTGGTGGTGAGAGGCAGTGATGAGAGGCAGAGGTGGTGAGAGGCAGTGGTGATGAGACGCAATGGTGGTGAGAGGCAGTGGTGATGAGAGGCAGTGGTGGTGAGAGGCAGTGGTGGTGAGAGGCAGTGGTGCTTGTTTGTTGGTTGAGGCAGTGTTAGAGGCAGTGGTGATGAAAGGCAGTGGTGGTAGAGGCAGTTTAATGTAGAGTGAGAGGTGAGTAAACAAGACTAAATGAATAAACGAGAGAGAATGAGTTTTAGTTTTTAGTTTGATATCTTTATTATGCACCCCATACCCATCCTGTGGGCGGTAGTCAAAAGATTACAGAGGTACATAATTGGTCCAGAGACTGGACTCCAAAGTTTTGATAGCTGAACAAGTTACAGCAGTAATGAACTATATCTGGTCACAATCATGACAAGTTGCAAAGGTAATGAGCTCCAGGTAGAGCTGGTCACACTCATGACAAGTTACAAAGGTAATGAACTAGAGCCGTCACAATCATGACAAGTTGCAAAGGTAATGAGCTCCAGGTAGAGCTGGTCACAATCATGACAGAGAGTGTAGAAGTTTCGGTAGTTTGTCAACAAACCAGTTGTTGTTGTTGTTGCTGCTGCTGTTGTTACCAGCCAGCCTGGACAGGAATGATTTCTGTTCACACCTTGAAGCGACTGGAAAGAAACAGTGGTAGAGGCGGTGATGAGAGGCAGTGGTGGTGAGAGGCAGTGGTGGTGAGAGGCAGTGGTGGTGAGAGGCAGTGGTGGTAAGAGGCAGTGGTGGTAGAGGCAGTGGTGGTGAGACAGTGGTGATGAGAGGCAGTGGTGGTAGAGGCAGTGGTGGTGAGGGGCAGTGGTGGTGAGAGGCAGTGGTGGTGAGAGGCAGTGGTGGTGAGAGGCAGTGGTGGTGAGACAGTGGTGATGAGAGGCAGTAGTGGTGAGGCAGTGGTGGTGAGAGGCAGTGGTGGTGAGAGGCAGTGGTGGTGAGAGGCAGTGGTGGTGAGAGGCAGTGGTGGTGAGAGGCAGTGGTGGTGAGAGGCAGTGGTGGTGAGGGCAGTGGTGGTAAGAGGCAGTCTTAATGTAGAGTGAGAGGTGAGTAAACAAGATTAAATTAATAAACGAGAGAGAATGAGAGTGTAGAAGTTTCGGTAGTTTTGTCAACAAACCAGTTGTTGTTGTTGTTGCTGCTGCTGTTGTTGTTATCAGACAGCCTGGACAGGAATGATTCCTGTTCACCTTGAAGCGACGGGAAATAAGTGATCTAATGCAGTTAGCATTACAAACTCTGTTTTCTCTTATACTAATGCGTCTGAAGGAGGAAAGAATAGGAAGATGTTTTCATAGCTGGACCAGTATGCCTGCCACCACATTCGTAATGAGACATATTTTATTCATTCTAGAGTGTATATCACGTTTTTATGTTATTTATATTGTTTATTATGTCATATTAGATGAATTGTGATAGATAAATAAGCCGTAGAGCTGATATTAGTGTCAAATTGAAGCATTTTGTCCTGCCTCTCAACAATAAACTCGCCTCCCTCTCTCCTCTCCATCTTCCATACACCAACAAGAGTCGCCAATAAGTAAGTGTGATGTTAAATGTTCATTTATACATATTATTAGTGCTTTATATTTATTTGTTATTCTTTTCTGTATGTAAATCTATATTTAATCTCTAAAAAATTATTTTTTGTTAATACTCCTGGGTGTCTGAAACGGATTAATTGAATTTACATTATTTCTTATGGGGAAAATGGCTTCAGTTTTCGTTGATTTCAGTTTTAGTCGATCCCTCTGGAACGGATTAAGCACGAAAACGGAGGGACCACTGTACTCGTTTACCGACGCCTCAGACTTACAACGGGCTCTCTGACCAGTATTTATACCTAAATAATGCATATTAGAGCTGATTTCCTCAATTCTGTTTATTACAATATACAGTACACTGCTGTATAAACATTTAAAATATACCAGAAATGTTATAAATGGTGTAAAGGTGACATTAAAACAATATCAAAGATAACTGACACAAATCCACTACCATTATAGTATGCTCCTCATTTAGCAATGAATTTGTTTACCAACGGGGTCTTAGGTCCCTATCTCCGTTGTAAAGTGAGGAGAGGCTGTATTAAAAAAAAAAAAATTCTTATCAAAATCTAAAGAATAATTTTGTGAATGTTATAGGAAAAAAAAAAAAAATTTGTGATCAATACTTACCGAGATATAGAGGCATGAATTTGACAGAAAGTGAACCGCTTACGGCAACATCGCCGACTGCCGGTCACTGCTAATATTATATTTTCTATTCTATTTTTCTTTTATTTTTAACCCTTAAACTGTCAACGTAGATCTACGTTTGTACCGCTAGTCTCCAAACATAGATCTACATTTTATTTTCCTGCCTCCAAATTTGGCATGATTGGCCAAAGATGCCTGGTCAGTATAGAATGGGTCTTAACACTCGGTGTGCATAGTACGATTAAAAAAAACTGGGACCACTTAGTACCTTGTGGGAGCACCAGTTCAATTGAGCGCCAGCTAGAGCAAATAGCGCGGCAAACACCTGCGATTCACCAATGTCATGTACAGTGGACCCCCGAGTTTCGTAAGGTTCTTACTTCGTAAACATCGTGTTTCGTAAGCTTTTTACGATTTCAAGAATCGTACAACCGCTCGTGTTTCGTAACGTATTAACCTGTCCGCCTGCTCCGCACCTGCACGGGACGCAGGATGCCGCCAGTGAAGCGTTGTTTACCATTGAGAGAACATTACCTAGCGCGCTCTTTAAAACATTCACACTACATTTGGTGTTTTGGTGCTTTAGTGATTGTCACTGTGAAATAAGTCACCATGGGTCCAAAGAAGCTTCCTAGTGGCACCCTGTGGTAGCATTCATGCAGGAGTGTAGCATTCATGCAGGAGTGGAGCATTCATGGAGGGACTGTAGCATTCATGCAGGGAGTGGAGCATTCATGCAGGGAGTGTAGCA